>CM060384.1:126493465-126755965 GCA_030545235.1 Helianthus tuberosus
TTACACCCCAATATGGTGTCATGTATAAGCTAGTGGTTTCCAAAACACCATGATTTGTATATACATACTGTAACATGTGTTACGCGCCTGACATGTATAACGTGTGTTAAGCCTCTATTATAACGTGTGTTCCAATAGTAACTTAATAACATAGTATACCTGATATAACATGTGTTTAAGCCTCTTTTATAACGTGCTGTTAAGACTTCCAGAATGTGTTAAGTCCATACCGTTTTAACATCATGTACTAGACAAAACAAAATAAGAGTCTCACATTACATATTACTAGTAAACGAAAATACATAGCACTAAGAAAATGGTGGAGCTTCCTTTGAAAGTCTGCCTTAGCTTTTCAGCGGCTACCTTTGCTGCCTTAGCTTTTCAGCGGCTACCCTTGCTTTATTGTTTGGGTCGGTCTTGAAACGGTTTGTAAACATGTGGTGTGTGCGTATGCCAGGGAAGTTATAAAAATGTGTTTTCATGTCACACGTTACACGTGTTACGTTTTACATGGGTTTCATGTCACATGTAACACATGCATGTCCGAGAAGTTCAACCTATAACACGTGTTAGTTGGGTTGTGCTGTAACATAAACATGGTCATGATCCTTGAGCATCTGATCCACGTTTGACGAAACCAACGGTCCCGAGAATTGGATCTTATTTCCCTTGAATCCATCACCGTCCTAATAACAAAAAGATAAGATAACCGTTAAGTCGTTAACCAGACATAAATATTAACACATTCATAGCCAGAAAATCTTTTTTCTCAGATAACATCACAAAAACAGTTACTATTCAGATCAAAAGCCCCAAACAAAGCAACCAAACCAACAAAAAACAGTTACTATTCAGATCAAAAGCCCAAACAAGCAACCAAACCAAGCACAGCTTTTTAACACAAAAATAAAAACCTGCAAATTAATCTTACACAACTGAAACAACAACTAACAAAGTACACAGAACTAAAAACCTGCAATTAATTCGTCATACCCTAATACATGTCTCTAATACATCGTCATGCCCTAATACATGTCTCTATAACATGTTACTATGGTTTAGCTGTGAAATAGGAGTTCAGACTATAACACGTGTTACGTTGGTTGTGCTGTAAGACAAACTTGGCTTAGCTGTGAAACAGGAGTTCAGACTATAACACGTGTTACGTTGGTTGTGCTGTAAGACAAACTTGGCTTTTCGTTTCTAAAAACAGATGTCCAAAAGTTCAAACTATAACACGTGTTAGTTGTGTTGTGTGCTGTAACATAAACATGGTCATGATCCTTAAGCATCTGATCCACGTTTGACGAAACCAATGGTCCCGAGAATTCAATCTTGTTTCCCTTGTATCCATCACCATCATAATAACAAAAAGATAAGATAACCGTTAAGTCGTTAACCAGACATAACTATTAACACATTCATAACCATGGTTTTTTCATTCAGCAAGTGTAACGACTGAAAATGAGAAAACAACATCAAATAAGGACACAAATGAAGATAATGACATAAACATTAAAGATCTAAAATACGAAACATTAACGGTCTATAATTTGTAATCTATACGAACATTAACGGTTGTTCGTGTTTCACAATAACGGTTGGAATTATACAAACTGTAATTTGTAATCTATAAGACACATTAACGGTCGAATTACGAACATTAACTATTATACTTGGTGTTCGTGTTTCAAAACCCATATTCTATAATCGGCTGAAAAGAAAAAAAACTACTGAAGCAAACAAGCAAGATAAAAACGTGAGCATTAATAGACTTGTTGTTCGTGTTTCACATTAATGAGATCCCCCTAAATCATCATATCCAAACAACAAACAAAAACCCACAATGCAATAATCAAATCAAGAAACTAAATCAAGATTACCTCATCGCAAATATTACCACAAAAATCAGACCCAAATCGAATCAAATAATAAAAAAGGAAGAAACTTTATTCACACCCCCGTTCACCACAAGATCTGGACGAACATTAGAAGGTGAGAGAAGAAGAAGAAAAGCGAACCAAAGCCCAGATCGTAGTAAAGATCTTGTTTAGGAAAATGAATACTCCACAGTACATTAATGGTGCTCCATAGATCTACCATTGTTGATGGATGCTCCATAGTTCATTAATGGTGGATCTAGTTTGAAATAAGTGGTTTAAGAAGATGAAGAAATTATGAAAAAACAATCTTTCTAATTTGAATTTGGTTCATCGAAAATGGAGGAGGATGGAAGAGAATGATGTGATGTTAGATATTAATGAGGGTGTCAAATCACTTTGGGCAAGATAACTTTTTGAGTGGGCTAGGAATATGTAGAATTACCAATGTGCCCTCAAGATTAAAAAAGGATATTATGGAAGCTGGGACATGTGGCCAAATGTAGGCCATTAGATGGGTTTCCAAGGTTTTCTCAAAATTCAAGGTTTCCTATATAGCATTATCCTATATATATATATATATATATATATATATATATAGGGTTAGAATCATGTAAGAAGCAGTAGGCTAAGTGAGAAACTTGAGAAGCAATCTAGACCACACATTTTCCCTAAGCTTTTCGTAATATACATATATGTATAGTTTAAAACTGACTATATACATATATGTATATTGGATTATACACATATGTATATAGTCAATTGTAAACTATACATATGTGTATATTACGAAAAGCTTAGGGAAAATGTGTGCTCTAGAATGCTTCTCAAGTTTCTCAAATAGGGTGGATTTCTCTTAAGATCCCTACCCTATATATATATATGTGAACACAACCAAAAATGCATAAAAATAGCTAAAAATCACACATTTTTTTTTTTATAAAAAAATCGCTACTTTTCGAAGCAAAAAAAAAAAAAAAAATTTTTGCTTCTAAAAGTAGCGATTTTAACATAAAAAATATTAAAAAAAAAATTTTTAGATTTTTTTTAGATTTGTTAAGGTTTTTTGGAGATTTAGTTTTTAGCATTTTAGCTTTGGGGGGGGGGGGGGGGGGTTTAGGTTTTTGGGGGGTGGGGGAGGGGGGGGGGGGAGGTTAGGTTTTTTTTAGGTTTTTTGGGGGCTTTAGTTTTTAGCATTTAGCTTGGGGGGGGGGGGGGGGGGTTAGGTTTTTCTTTTTTGGGGGGGGGGGGTGGGGGTTAGGGATTTTTTTAGGTTTTTTAGCTATTTTAGGTTGTGTTCACATTGGTTCTCGCGGTTCTCACAATAAGGGTGGTTCTCGCATGAGCTCCTCCCTATATATATATAGGGAGAAGGTCATGCGAGAACCACCTCTTATTGTGAGAACCGCGAGAACCAATGTGAACACACCAAAAATGCCTAAAAATAGCTAAAAATCACACAATTTTTTTTTTTTTTATTTTTTAATATTTTTTATAAAAAAAATCGCTACTTTTCGAAGCCAAAAAAAAAAAATTTTTTTTGGATTCGAAAAGTAGCGATTTTAACCTAAAAAATATTAAAAAAATCAAAAAAAATTTTTAGATTTTTTTAGATTTTCTTTAGGTTTTTTGGGGGTTTAGTTTTTAGCATTTTAGCTTGGGGGGGGGGGGGGGGCTTAGGTTTTTGGGGGGTGGGGGAGGGGGGTTTAGGTTTTTTTTTTTGGGGGGGGGGAGGGGTGGGGTTAGGTTTTTTTTAGCATTTAGCTTGAGGGGGGGGGGGGGGGGGGGGTTAGGTTTTTTTTTTGGGGGGGGGGGGGGGTTAGGTTTTTTTTAGCTATTTTAGGTTGTGTTCACATTGGTTCTCAAGGTTCTCACAATAAGAGTGGTTCTCGCATGAGCCTCTCCCTATATATATATATATATATATATATATATATATAAGCTAAAGCTAGGTAGGAAACCCTAAAAATTTTCAAAAACCCTAGAAAACCCAACCACCTAACATTTTTTTTTTTGAAAAAAATAACACATGTAATATACATGTTTTAAGAGTTTTGGGCCAAAAAAAACAAAAAAGCGCCGAAGGATTATTTAAAAAAAAAATAAACAAATTTCAGCAACTTCGGTGACTAACATGTGTTAGACAAAAAATGCTGAAACTTGTTTATTTTTTTAAAAAATATTCCTTCGGCGCTTTTTTGTTTTTTTTTTTTGCCCAAAACTCTTAAAAACATGTATATTACATGTGTTATTTAAAAAAAAAAAAATGTCGGGAGGTTGGGTTTTCTAGGGTTTTTTAAAATTTTTAGGGTTTCCTACATAGCCCTACCCTATATATATAGGGGACCGCTAAAATGAGAACCACCTCCAGTTGTAAAAACCGCGAGAACCACTTTCTAGCCATTAGATCAAGTAGATGTATGGATGAGATTAAAAGTATTTAAAAATAATATTAAGTATTTTTTGTATTATTATGTCTTTAATATTATAATCCAAAAGAGTATTTGAGTAAAATCACTCTATTTTGTCTTTTTCACTTTATTGTTTTTTTATTACTTTATTGTATTATTATATTAATTTTTATTTTTTAAACATAATTTTTTTTATTAATAACATTTTTAAATTCAGATTTTTTTAAAAGATTTTTTATAGTTTTTACAATTTAAGTTTTACGTTAAACTTTTTACGTTTTTTTGACGCGCCGATTTTACGCCGAGTTTTTTCAAGCGTCGTTTTTTTTAACACGCCGTTTTTTAACGCCGTTTTTTACGCGCCGTTTTTTTAACGCGCCGTTTTTTAACGCGCCGTTTTTTACGCGCCGTTTTTTACGCGTCGTTTTTTTTACGCGCCGTTTTTTACGCGCCCTTTTTAACGCCATTTTTTACGCGCCGTTTTTTTTACGCGCCGTTTTTTTTAACGCGACGTTTTTTTTAACGCGCCGTTTTTTAACGCATTTTTTTAACGCCGTTTTTTTAAAGCCTTTTTTTTTACATTTTACGCGCCGTTTTTTACGTTAACGTTTTTTTACGTTTTACGCGCCGGTTTTTTACGTTAACGTTTTTTTACGTTTTACGCGCAGGTTTTTTTACGTTAACATTTTTTACGTTTTACGCACCGGTTTTTTACGTTTTACGTAAACCTTTTTACGTTTTACTAAAAAAAATTTACGATTTACGTTTAACAAAAACTTTTTACGTTTTACGTTTTTACGTTTTACGTTTTTACGTTTTACGTTAAAGTTTTTCGGTTTATCTTTTTTTTTACAAAAACGTTTTTACGGAAAACCGAACGCACCCAGAAAATCGCACACTCGGGGGGTGTCTCAGATAGTTTGCTATCATCATCGACGCCTAAAAAAAAACCCCAACAAACAAAAATCAAAGGAACGAGTGGATTCTTGAAAAAAAACGAAGTTTTGGCTCAGATTTTCCGATAATCTTGAGGCTGCAAAAGTGGGGTTGCAGGTTCAAAAAAACCTACCCTCCGCCGTCCTTGCCGCGCCATCGTCATCAAAATCTACGACTTTTTTTTTTCCATCATCGCCGCCCAATCCAACGCATCAAAACCCACACAATCAAGAATACAAATCAAAAGCAGAAATCAAAGAACCCAATTCAAACCCCCAAAACATATAAAAAATACCAAGAACACAACTCAACCCCCCAATTCGGGCACCATCGGCGCCACCGGGCACCATCGGCACCACCGGCACCACCGAGCACCGTCTGGACCACTTTCAATCGGTCACCATCAAAACCCACCGTCACCCACCACTGCCGCTACACCACCAAACCCACCGCCGCCGCCACCAACCCCCAACGTTATAAACAACCAACACCGTCACTGAGTCTAAGACGACTCAAGCCTGCTTAACAAAACCAAAAAGAATATAAAAAAACTTGAATTAAAAAAAAAACAAGATCTCTATTAAACAATTATCATCAGTTATTGCCTTCAACCAACACTAAACCCACTTGAATTAAAAAAAAAACAAGATCTCTATTAAACAATTATCATCAGGACAGGAAACATGAAGATGTGGAATTAGGTCAGATCATACAACATGGATGACACTCATGCATGTAACTATTTCATTTTGAAGTTTTAACCCACTTGACCCAGAACCTGACCTGACCCGATCCATCTTATCTTTTAATCGGTCCACTGTTAAATGGCCAACAAATACAGGTGGGCATTTAAAAAGAGTAAACTCACAGCCTCTCCTTTTGCTGTCCTTTCTCTTTTGCTTCATTTAGCTACACATTTCTCTATTTATTCAATCATCAATAATGCATTTACTAACCTTTTTTATTTCTGGGCACCACCGACACCACCGAGCACCGTCTGGACCACTCTCTCTCTCTTCGCTTGACGTCGGAAGTTCACCGCCACCGCCGCCGGAAAAAAAAGAGGGAGGAGGTGGTTGTAGGATGAGGTTGTCGGCAAACGGGGAGGAGGATTATGGTGTGTGACGGAGAAGTCGCCGGTGAACGGAAACGAGGGAGCTTGGTGGGTTTTTGGGGGGTTTGCCGGAGGTGTTGGGCGCCGGAGTACCGGCTGACATCCGGCTCCGGTCGCCGGTGAGATGAGGGAGGAAGCAGAGGTGTAGATGTTTGGAAGATGGAGTTCTTGCCGGTGTGTTTGAGGGTCTGGTTATAAAATGAGAGAGATGGTTTCAAAAATGGTATATTGGGGGTTAAAAAGGTGGAGAGAGGGAGTCTGACAATAATAAATGAGGAAAGAGGTAGGAAAATGACATTTGGGGTAAAAGACTAAAATGCCCTTTTAGTTGGCACAATGTTATTGGTTGAGAGTGGTTCTCGCGGTTCTTACAACTGGAGGTGGTTCTTATTTTAGCGGCTCATTCATGGACGTTGATAAGATCCATCCATTTAGCAGCACCTTAGGATGGCATAGCCTTAAAATGAAGGGCGAGGTTCAAACGAGGAAAGGCTTACGGTGGATACCTAGGCACCCAGAGACGAGGAAGGGCGTAGTAAGCGACGAAATGCTTCGGGGAGTTGAAAATAAGCATAGATCCGGAGATTCCCGAATAGGTTAACCTTTCAAACTGCTGCTGAATCCATGGGCAGGCAAGAGACAACCTGGCGAACTGAAACATCTTAGTAGCCAGAGGAAAAGAAAGCAAAAGCGATTCCTTAGGTACTAAAACTGTATTTTCCTCTTTTTCTTGTAAATCATATAGGCATCTTTCAACAACTTTCTGTGAATAATTGGACCATGAAACGTCATGGCTTTCGTCATGTGTTTTGTCTTGTGTCTTCTGGCGTCATCTCTTGCGTTATGTCTTCTAGAAATCTCTGTGTGTGCTGTCTATCGACTGTGGGCTTGAACAATCCTGTTCATTATCTTGTTCATCGTCTTGAAAATCTTCTAGGTTAAAGATGTGTTGTAATTTTAGAGTATCTCCTTCCCCTGCAAAGGGTAATAGCATACTCCAATTTATTTTTGTGTAGATTTGCGTATAGTGTCCTTCACCTATTAATTTGAAATTTTCCCAAGAAAAATGGTCTGGAATTTCTGGAGTCTTTTGATGTTCTTTGACAAACTGTTGAAAATCTTTGGTAGGTTCTTTAACTGTGTGGTCTAACCATGGTAAAGATGCAAAATCTATAGCTGTCCTTATCATGGAGTTTTGCAACCAGTTGCTACTTCTGTTGTGTTCAATAAATAGTCTTTTTCTTGCTGGCCTGTATGTGTATGAGTCTGCAAATGGAAATGAGGAAATTATTTTGCAGCCAATGGTTGGTTTTATGCTTCGTGCTGCTATATTTCCGGCTGTTAAGACGATCTTTTCCCCAAGTTGATTGAGAAGATCTTCTGTCTAACTTGATTTCCAAATAATCAATCATACCATGATGATAAAATTGAATTATTTGTTCATCTGTTAATTTTGTAGGATGGTTTATTTGAAGTAATAGAAGACCTGTTCTGTCTCCTTCGTCATTTGTTCTTTCCACCACTGTAAACCCTTGTTGTTCACTGTCAAATTTGAATGCCATGTCTACCAACTGTTGCTGTAAATTGTACAGGATTAAAGGAAACTCTGCACAAACTTTCTGTGAAACAAGATTCTCAAATTCTGGGAATCTTTCTGTAACTGGTTTTAGGCATTGCTGCCAAGGTGTATCAAGAATCCTTGTCCTGAAACACTTAAAAGTCCTGTGTACCTCTGTTTTGTCTTTGTTTTCTTTTTTCTCAAGCCTTTGTAATAACTGTGTATTTTTTGCTTCTAGTAACATCATTTTTTGTTTTAGCATGCTATTTTCAATTTTCAGTTGTATATCTTGTGCATTTTTTGTTTTTTCTTCAAGTTGTGTTTTTAATGAAGAAATAATTTCTTGTTGAGCTTTTATGTAATGCTCAGGGTTTGTTTTTGCCATATCAGAAAAACTTTTAACCTCTTATGGTTCTATGTAAAAACTTTGTAGACCAAACTCTTCTCTTGCTGCTTGAAGAGCTTCAGCAAAACTTGTATATCCTTTCCACCATGCTCCTCCTACTACACAAGTTATGTGTCTTGTAACTGTTTCCCATTTGTTAAAAATTCCAATTTTTGTACCTCTAAATATAACATAATGTGTATAATTTGGTTTCTGTTTAAACTGTCTTTCAGGTGTTTTTGAACTTTGTTCTTGAAAGTAAATGCTTAAAGCATTTAAAACCTGTACTTTGAATGATGAAGCTTGTGGCATGGTTTGAATATGCCATAAATTGTCTAATAAACATTGTTGTTTATCTGTTAGTTTCATTCCCATAATAGGACGAAACTTCTTGTCAGCTTCATTGCATATCTGTAAAGCATATGTTCCAAACTCGATCACCGGTTTGGGTGGGAAATTTGTGTATAATGGTCGTTTACCAGCTGCTTTTGATTGTTGTGTATAAAACTGTCTTGTCATTGTCTGTGGTAATGATCTGTGAGGAGAACTGTATATCTTTTCTATTGACTGTAGATACGCCTGTTGAATTTGTTCTTCCTCTGATAGATAATTCTCCTGCTGCTTTTGTTTTGGATGTATAAGTTTTAACTTCTCTTTATCGTTTTTCCTGTCCATCTGAAACAAACCATTTGTTTATATTTCGAGATAACATATCAGCTATCCCATTATTTTTTCCTTTAATATGTTCAAAATTTATAAAATATCCATTTCCTTGTATAGTATTTTGTAGATTAACCCATCTAGTTCTGTTTACCTTTTTACTTTGATCATTTTTTACAAACTTAACTATTGCTTCACAGTCAGTTCTTACTGTAAATTCTTTATTAAGAAAAATCTTAAATTTTTCTAATGCATAAATTAATGCCTGTATTTCAAAATCAATTGTAGTCCAGTTTGATTTGTTTTGAAAATTACCACTTGCATAAGCGCAAATTTTCTCTTCTTCCTTGGGACTGTATTTGTTTGGTTTACATAGAAGGACTGCTCCCCATCCTTCTTTGCATCCATCTGTTTCAATAATTATATAATCTGTAACTAATGGTAACTCAGGGTGATAAAATTTGATGGAGATATGCACAGCGGATAATAATGGATGAGAGTATGCACATCGGAGTAGAAGGTTGCAGAAGAAAGTTTTTTTTTTTTTTTTTTTATGTGGGTTGGAATATAATATGAAGAACTGGAAAAAGTTGGAATATTAAGGGAGTGGAGCTAAAGAGATATGGAGAAAGTTTAGTGTGCCATTGAAGTAGTAATATTATTGCTCTTAATGGTTACTCGTATCTTACAATCGATTACAATTGCCATATATATAGGCAAAACTAACATACTAAAGTTTTAAAGCCTATTTACCTAGACTATAAAATAAACAAAATAGATGGCAAAATTTTCAACAAAGACTAAAATAAAGAAAATAGACGACAAAAGTTAGGTTTGAAAATATAGGCATCTTTCAACAACTTTCTGTGAATAATTGGACCATGAAACGTCATGGCTTTCGTCATGTGTTTTGTCTTGTGTCTTCTGGCGTCATCTCTTGCGTCATGTCTTCTAGAAATCTCTGTGTGTGCTGTCTATCGACTGTGGGCTTGAACAATCCTGTTCATTATCTTGTTCATCGTCTTGAAAATCTTCTAGGTTAAAGATGTGTTGTAATTTTAGAGTATCTCCTTCCCCTGTAAAGGGTAATAGCATACTCCAATTTATTTTTGTGTAGATTTGTGTATAGTGTCCTTCACCTATTAATTTGAAATTTTCCCAAGAAAAATGGTCTGGAATTTCTGGAGTCTTTTGATGTTCTTTGACAAACTGTTGAAAATCTTTGGTAGGTTCTTTAACCGTGTGGTCTAACCATGGTAAAGATGCAAAATCTATAGCTGTCCTTATCATGGAGTTTTGCAACCAGTTGCTACTTCTGTTGTGTTCAATAAATAGTCTTTTTCTTGCTGGCCTGTATGTGTATGAGTCTGCAAATGGAAATGAGGAAATTATTTTGCAGCCAATGGTTGGTTTTATGCTTCGTGCTGCTATATTTCCTGCTGTTAAGACGATCTTTTCCCCAAGTTGATTGAGAAGATCTTCTGTCTAACTTGATTTCCAAATAATCAATCATACCATGATGTTAAAATTGAATTATTTGTTCATCTGTTAATTTTGTAGGATGGTTTATTTGAAGTAATAGAAGACCTGTTCCGTCTCCTTCGTCATTTGTTCTTTCCACCACTGTAAACCCTTGTTGTTCACTGTCAAATTTGAATGCCATGTCTACCAACTGTTGCTGTAAATTATACAGGATTAAAGGAAACTCTGCACAAACTTTCTGTAAAACAAGATTCTCAAATTCTGGGAATCTTTCTGTAACTGGTTTTAGGCATTGCTGCCAAGGTGTATCAAGAATCCTTGTCCTGAAACACTCAAAAGTCCTGTGTACCTCTGTTTTGTCTTTGTTTTCTTTTTTCTCAAGCCTTTGTAATAACTGTGTATTTTTTGCTTCTAGTAACATCATTTTTTGTTTTAGCATGCTATTTTCAATTTTCAGTTGTATATCTTGTGCATTTTTTGTTTTTTCTTCAAGTTGTGTTTTTAATGAAGAAATAATTTCTTGTTGAGCTTTTATGTAATGCTCAGGGTTTGTTTTTGCCATATCAGAAAAACTTTTAACCTCTTCTGGTTCTATGTAAAACCTTTGTAGACCAAACTCTTCTCTTGCTGCTTGAAGAGCTTCAGCAAAACTTGTATATCCTTTCCACCATGCTCCTCCTACTACACAAGTTATGTGTCTTGTAACTGTTTCCCATTTGTTAAAAATTCCAATTTTTGTACCTCTAAATATAACATAATGTGTATAATTTGGTTTCTGTTTAAACTGTCTTTCAGGTGTTTTTGAACTTTGTTCTTGAAAGTAAATGCTTAAAGCATTTAAAACCTGTACTTTGAATGATGAAGCTTGCGGCATGGTTTGAATATGCCATAAATTGTCTAATAAACATTGTTGTTTATCTGTTAGTTTCATTCCCATAATAGGACGAAACTTCTTGTCAGCTTCATTGCATATCTGTAAAGCATATGTTCCAAACTCGATCACCGGTTTGGGTGGGAAATTTGTGTATAATGGTCGTTTACCAGCTGCTTTTGATTGTTGTGTATAAAACTGTCTTGTCATTGTCTGTGGTAATGATCTGTGAGGAGAACTGTATATCTTTTCTATTGACTGTAGATACGCCTGTTGAATTTGTTCTTCCTCTAATAGATAATTCTCCTGCTGCTTTTGTTTTGGATGTATAAGTTTTAACTTCTCTTTATCGTTTTTCCTGTCCATCTGAAACAAACCATTTGTTTATATTTCGAGATAACATATCAGCTATCCCATTATTTTTTCCTTTAATATGTTCAAAATTTATAAAATATCCATTTCCTTGTATAGTATTTTGTAGATTAACCCATCTAGTTCTGTTTACCTTTTTACTTTGATCATTTTTTACAAACTTAACTATTGCTTCACAGTCAGTTCTTACTGTAAATTCTTTATTAAGAAAAATCTTAAATTTTTCTAATGCATAAATTAATGCCTGTATTTCAAAATCAATTGTAGTCCAGTTTGATTTGTTTTGAAAATTACCACGTGCATAAGCGCAAATTTTCTCTTATTCCTTGGGACTGTATTTGTTTGGTTTACATAGAAGGACTGCTCCCCATCCTTCTTTGCATCCATCTGTTTCAATAATTATATAATCTGTAACTAATTGTAACTCTAATGGTTTAATATTTTTAACTGCTTTTTTAATTTCTCTAACTAATTTAATATCTTCTTGGTTAAAATACCTTTGACCGTTTTTAGTGGTTTTTCCATACAAAGGTCCAACCAATTTTGACAAATTTGGAATAAATTTTCTAGCATATTTTACTAGACTCAAAAAGGCTTGTATTTGTTTTAAGTTTTCAAATTTTTCTGGAAAATTTAAAATTTTTGTAGAAATATGTGGTTGTAATTCTATTTTTCCATTTCCAATTTCTAATCCTAAAAAAGAAAATTTTCTTTTAAAAAGTTCCATTTTTCTTTTTGAAACTACTATACCATTTTTCTTTATTTCTTCAAAAACCTGTTGTAGGTGTTTCTCATGTTCCTGCACTGTATTGCTTGCAACTAAAATATCATCAATGTATACTAAGCAAAAATCAAATTTTAAAAATATACTGTCCATAAATCTTTGGAAAATAGAAGGTGAATTTTTTAATCCAAAACTAAGGACATTCCATTCATATTGCCCTTCTGAACATGTAAAAGCTGTCCATGGTTTAAAGCTTTCTTCTAACTTTAACTGATTATATCCTGATTTTAAATCAAATTTTGAAAATACTTTTTTATTTTGTATAAGATTTAACAAACTGTCTTTGTTAGGAATATTATATCCATCATCTATTGTATTATCATTTAACCTTTTATAATTATAAACTATTCTAACTTTTCCTCTTTTTATTTCGCTGTGATTTCTTACTAAAAAAGCTGTAGATCTATGAGGACTTTCTGATTTTCTAATTAATCCTTGATTTACCATTTCAGGGATTTGTTTTTTAAACTCTTCTTTATCTAATGGGCTATATTCTATATTAGCTGTTCTAATTATTATATCGGGATTTTTTAGTTTAAATTTACAAACAAATTTTACACTTGATTTTGTTATATCTTCTCCAACATATCGTATTTTTTCTAAATGTAATATCATAGGATGGTTTACACTTTTTGTAATGTCCTGTCCTTTCTCTATTTCATGACTTAAAAAATCTATTAAAAGTTTTAATGATTCATTTTCTATAAACTGTTTTCTATTTTGTGATTTCAAAAAATCTAAATTCCCTTTATCCCCTCTTTTTTGAACAATTTGTGTTGTATTCATATACCTAAGGGTCGGTATTGTATATAACTGCTTACTTAATGTTATAAAATTCCTAGTAATTGTAACTGCACCATTTAATCCTAATATAAAATTTAATCCTATTACAAAATCTTTTGATTTTATTTCTGGTGGATTAATATTTATTTGTGGCATTTCATATTTTATACTATAATTGTTTGCAAAATCTAAGAATTGTATTCCTACTGGTTCTAAACAATGTGTAATAGATATTAACCTATCTTCTATTGTTCTTGTACTTAGTTCATATGATAATTTTTTATGATATTCTATAGGTGCTAAACTATATGAGATTAAACTCTTTGTAGCTCCTGTATCAACTAATGCTGTTAAATCTAAATATTTATTATTATCTAACCATAAACGACATTGTATATTTATCATATTTATTGATCCTTGTGTTTGTATATAGGTTTGATCATCTGGTTTTTGTAGAGCCATTTTACTTATTTCTTCTATTTTAATTAATCTTTCCAATTCTTCAACTTTGTGTTCTAAGGCTTTTATTTTTAAACTATGTAACTCTGTTATTACTTCTAATTTTTCTATTCTTTCATCTTCATTATCTTTAGAATTTGTTTTCACTTTTGATGTTGTAGCTATATCTTTATCATAAATTTCTTTAAGACATTTAAAACAAATTTCTTTAAAACATTTATTACATTGTGATCTCTTTTCTATACTAGGGTAATATCCACAACTATAACATCTTATGTGATTATTTCCTTTATTTTGTTTCCAATCATGTTCACAAATTTCTTCTGTATTCATATATGTATATGTTACTTTTGCTGTTGGGTTTTCTTCTTCACTGTAAATACTATATATTGATTCATTATCAGATTCATCATCTGTTCTTAGAGCTTCTATTTCATAATCTTGTAATTGCTCTACTAAATTAGCTCTTTCCATATTTTTTCTTTTATTTGGACAATTATTAGCTAAATGTGTTGTTTCTCCACATGTATAACATCTACATTTTCGTGATTGTGGTTTTTTAACATATTTATTTGTATTATAATGTTTTCTATAATCTATACATTATAATAAAGCAAAACAAGCTGAGGCCACTTGGCAGCCATTTAAACCATTGCTTGCCACGTGTCGTTGGTACGCTCATTATTTTTTTCATTTGAGCGGCAAAGCAATTGAACACACCTCCACTCATTCTTTATTCTCGCTATAGAAATTTCCTTTTTTCTTACACACTGCCTTCTCTCACCTTGGACTTTCCATAAACAGATTACACATTCCTTTCTATATGATGTTGCAGATTAAAAACCCTAGATCTAATTCTATAATTTACCTTGCCGATTCTTCTTTCATTCGATTCGTCGGCTTTTGGTTCATCTATTAGCGATTCATCTTAAAGTCGGTAATTTTCTGTCCTATATCCTTATAATTTTTCTATCAAATCGTCTATTTGTATTTCTTAGATGAGCTTTGTTTATGTGTACTGCGATTTCATCTATTTTGTTGTTTATGTCGTACGGAAATCCCAATTTTGTGGTTTTTGTTAAAGATTATAAACCCTGATTTGTATCAGTTCATCCCTAATTGCATATGAAATGTATCAGTTCGATGAGTTTTCAGTAATTTTCGATTCGTGTTTTATGTATGTCGGACTGATCGGTTGGATGAATTTAAACCAAAACTGAATATTAGTTTTTGTAACTGTCATATTTCATGTATTTCAGTTGTTAATTCACACAAAACCAATAATAAAACATGAGATCAAAATCTGACTTGATTATGAATCGATTTTAGATCTATTTTTGACATCTTGAATCTCAGGTTTGTAGAAAGTGTTGAATTGCAGGTTGTTGTTATTGTTACATCGAAGAAGAAGAGAACAATATAGTTGTTGTTGATTACAATTCATATATCACATCATTGTTTCTGTTGTTGTTGGCAATTGAAGAAGAAAGGATTTTGATTTAATTTGGGTTATGTTTTAGAAGTTATAACAAATATCTTAAATGTGTAGTGTATGGTAAAAAAGGAACTGGCCAAATAGTTGGATATTTGTGTTCTTTTATACACCGATTGTTTATGAATTTTGTCAATTTACTTAAAGTGAATTACTTGAAAAAATATCAAGATTGAAGATGCTTTGGTAAGTTGCCAATCATTTTGTAGCCAAATGATGATTCTGAAACCATTTTCTTTAAGTTGATAATCATTTTTAGTTTTCTTTAAGCTGATAATTATTATTCTGTACGAATGTTTTATTAGGGTTTCTGGATCTCATCCCAAATCCCACCCCCATATGCTCTCTCCCCCTTTCTCTTTGCCGATTCAAGAAGATGAAGGCGATGGCGATTTGCCGATTCAAGAAGATGAAGGCGATGGCGATTCAAGCCGATTGGATGATGTGGTATTGGCTACATTGATTTGTTCATATTATTGTTTATCTTTGTTCATATTACATTCTTTTTGACCAATCAGTTCAAATTAGGGTTTTAATTTGTTAAGTTTTGTTACATCTATTGAGATTATCAAAAGAAAGAAGTGTGGGTTGTGTCAATTACATGTGTGTTCATGGTAAGCATATCCACTATCTCAACGTGATTGATTTATGTTTTCTTTCCGATTAACAAGTGAGTTTGTGTTCATAGGGTTTATGGTCCGGATTCAAGTACGAAGAGATGATTCTGTGTTAAGAGCAAAGATGAATATTTTCAAGGTATGATTTTTTGTTCATATAACCCTACAACTCAACTCTTCAGATCTTGGATTCGTCTCAACCAACCTTTTATATTCGGTGATGATTCGTTGTTTTTTAAATATATTTCTAAAGTTTCTGTCTTGGAAGACAAAGAGAACAGAGCGTTCCTGGTATGATTTCGAAATTTTGTATATTTATAACCTAAATCTGTTATAGCTTAAATGAAACCCACATAGGGCTTTTTCTCTAGGGGATGCTTCTTAATGATTGAAGATTATATACATTTGATGTAGATCGATTGTTCGCACATTCAAATGGTCTTAAAGAATGTAACTTTATTACTATATGACATAAAGGAAAAAGTACATATTTGGATTATATATTTCAAAATTTTGCTTTGGATCTGAATCGGATGAGTACTTTCGATTTGCAGTTAAGATTAAAAGGGATACTTTGTAAAGCCATTAAGGTTTTGGCGAGTAATGAATTGGATCTAGATTTTGTTTTCAAGAATCTTATTTTAGTTTTGTTTTTCTTATTTCCTTCTTTTATCTTTAAAATAATCTTTGTTGCTTGTAGGAGTAGGCCATTGACTTATGAAGTCAAGAAATGAATGGTTGTTGGCTCATGGCACTCGAGACTGGTGCGCAAGATTGGATGCCACTCGAGGACCCACATGATTTGAGATTTTCTAGGCGGGTGAGTAATTCACATATTCTCATTACATCATCTATATCTATACTTTTTAATAAACCAAGATAATTTAAGATGCGACTGTGGAAAAACACCAATCAAGTGGTGACCAAAGATGCTTGACTCGAGGCCTCAATTTAGATTAATCACAAGATCGAGAATTTTGAAAGGGTGTCTTTTTAGTCAATGTTTGACTCATGACATCAAACAACTAATTGGTAACATTTGAAGAGAGTAAACAACCATTTCTGCACACCAAGTCAATTTTCCACTTCTTCTTGCTCAATATTGTAGATTTTTATCACTTATTAACCCATGAAGTTTTACAGATTGATGGAGCCTATCTTGAATAGGGAAAATCGTTAAGCGAATGGGATGTATTTAGTCACTCTAGAGGTTAGTATAATCAGTCAAGTTGATTTTGATTTGCAGTCATTCTGATGTCGAGCCCTTCATCGTTATGCACAACATGTTATTGGCACATGGTAGGGCAGCCAAACTATATCATGAATATTTCCAGGCAATTAACTAACTTAGAGTCAATCTTTAAGTTTTAATTGCATATTTTGAATTTGTTATGTTAACTTATTGAATTTGACCTCCACATAAATCGGCTGGGCTTTCTTTTGAGTGTGAATGACTGTACAAGCCTACAAGGTGTTGCAGGTGGGTTGGGTAACAAGTCAAAACGGGTCGAGCACTTTAACTCATAAACACTATATTGTTAAAAAATTATAAAATGTATAAATGATTATAATTCATTGTTATTATGAAAGCTAGATGATTACTATAATAATTCAAACTTTTATCATATTAAAATCATTTGGAAGGTTTTATGCGTTTTGGTATGTATTGGATGGCTTTTGCATACTTTATCCTGTTACATTTTGAGTCAAGTTACAGCCTTTTAAATGGTTCCAATATATATACTTAGGCTGGATAGGAGTTAACAAGTCAATAAAAGTAATGATGTTTTTCAAATTAATCAAGACTCAACATTGAATAAAACGGGTGCATACAATGCTTAGACTATAGATCTAAATTCTCTAAAACTTTGACCTTTTTAACTTGGGTGCAAGGACAAACAAAGTGCTTACAGGTCACAATTTTGCAGGTCTCTCGACTTATTTGTCACTTTATCAAGTTCAACACTTTAAATTCGTTGACGATTCACTGTTGATTTAGCACATTGTTTGTTGAATTTCAATTCGATCTCAGGTGAACAATCTCGATTTCAGTTGTACATTTCAATCATTGTTAACTACGTTTGATACGTTACGTACCCGCGGGTAGAGGGATGGATTTCGTTACTTGAACGTTTATTTCTTTTAAAGGATTATTTTAACATTTTTAAGTTATATATTTGTGTGTTAGTCCACCAGCGAAATTCGCGGGATCTTAGACTAGTTTCTATTATATGTTGTGCTTTTTCGTATCTTTTTCTTTTTATCATAAACTCCATATGCTTGTGGTGTATAGATTGCTGTTTTATAGAATGCATAAGCATTTCTTTTTAATTGTTCTTGTAATGCTACTTCTTTACATTTTTCTTCTAATATACCAAATGTATAAGTTATTCTTGGTCCTATTCCTAAATTCTGTTGTGTACCATAATTTGTTTTCCATGCTTCATGTATAGATTTTCCTAAATCTCCTGGCAATTTTATAAAATATTTATCACATAAATTATCATCCATGGCTTTTCCTGTTTGTGATAATAATCTTGTAAAATCTAATGTAAATTCATTTATATATTTCATATTTGCTATACTTAATTGTTCTAAATTTCTAATAGCTGTATCCTGTATTAAAGAATTATTTTTTGCTGGATCAACTCCTAATATAAGTGTTCTAATTTGTGATGTAAAATTATAAGGATTATCTCCTAATGCTTTAAGATTATTTATTTCTTCTGGATTTTGTGTTTTCATACTTTGCCATATTCCTAATGCTATTGGTCCTAATGTAGTTTCTAAATACGAAAACATATCCATACTATCTTTTTTATTTGTTTCCCATAATCTTACTACATTTTGTTCCCATGTTAAGATTTCATCTATCCATAACTGTGGTTTTTGTTGTTCTAATAATAACATATTTCCACTGTATATTTGTCCTATAGGTAATCTTCTTCCTTTTCCTATAGAATTAGACTCTTGTTGGTAATTAACTGTTGGTTGTGTCCATGGTTCTCTACCATGACTTTCGTGTGTACCACTATATCCTTCTCCCCATTCTATTTTAGGTCTTTTTAGAGGGTTAAAAGGATTAAACATTTGTGTATCCATAAAACTTTGTTCTTGTTTATAAAAATCTGATAACATAGCTTTTCCATTCATAATATCTTCTACTAATGGTAGATTATAATATTCTTGTAATTTTTTATAACTTTCTTCATAATCTAATCCTAATTCTGTTATACATTCCATAAGCATATCATCTACCTCTTGTTGTATATTTATTTCTGTAAATTTTCTCTCTATAATTTGTTCTATTGTTTTATTTGTTTCTTCTACTTTAAAACAATCTATCGATTCTTCTTCATAATCTAATAGTGTATAATCCATTGTTTCTTCTTGTTCAAATTTTAAGAAATTAAAATCTATTCCATCTTCTTCATTATCTGTATCATATGTAGAAAGTATTTCTTCTTTATTTTCTTCCTCAACATTCATAAAATGATATTCTTCATCATTATTTTTCTCTGTTTGTTTTTCTTTAAAATCAGTGTATCTTAATTTTTGTTTTCCATTAGTTTCTTCATATATATAACTTTTCTTAGGTACTAAAACTGTAATTTCCTCTTTTTCTTGTAAATCATCTAAATCCCATTCTAATCCTGTTAATTGTTCTGGATCAATTTTTATAGGTTCTATCATTTGTATAGATTTTGATGCAATTGTTTTTACTATACCTTCTATGTTTACTTTGTATTTCATTCCTGAACTGTTACTAGCTCTTCCTAGTACTCCTATGCTTACTACTAAGTTATTTCCTTCATATTCTTCATATCCTTTTATTTGTAAAGCTATTTTTATATTTTGTAAATCTTTGATATCTTTTAAAATATCTGGTGTATTGACGTGTGCGCGACTACACAAATTTTTACAATGAAATTACACACGATTTGGTTTTAAATTTATAAAAGTGATTATTACTTTTACATCAAAACACACACGAAAGAGGCAAGTGTACCCCGTCATATATGTAGTAAAGTATCGGTAAGAACCAAGTATCGATCCAAAGAAATGGGCGGAGGAATAATACTGTAACGCCCCAAAATCCGTATGTTAATACTTGTCGTGAGTTCCTATATGACACGTCATGAAATAAATAACTAGGCTATTTAACCTAGTTAAGGGTATAGTCAAAAGTATTAAATGATGAAGGTAATGTTAGTTATGTTTTAAAGGCAAACCCGAGGGGCTAAAGTGGAATAAATGAAAGTTTCTTATTAAAAGAAAAGATCACACACACACATCTTCGTGTGTGTTCTGGATAGATCGAGCAGGGGGCTCTCAAGAGCCCCAAACCCTAGTTCTTCAAAAGCTTCAAATTGAAGAATGGATCAAGGCTCAAATTCACAACCGAACATGAATTAGTGATCACCTTCATAAGGGGATCGTAAGGTATGTCTTAAATCAAAGATTTGTGATCATGTGTGAAGTGGGTTATGTTCTAATCCGTAAGTTAATGTGAAATTGATCATGTATAAGGGTTAGAATCATCATATAGAACATAGGTTATGTATGGTTTGTGTTAATTTGATGTTTAGAGGTGAAACCCACTTGTTTTGGTAAGGATGATGACTTGAATGATCATCCATGTTCAACTCTTAATGATTTTTGATGAATTATGATGAATTCTTGTGAGATGAATGGAATGAAATATGGTGTTGATATGTTTGATACTTATGTGTGAATGGTACATGTTGATTAAGAGTAGGATTTAATGAGTTATGTATGAGTTTAAAAGATTTATGCATGAATTAGTTGTACGTTATGCTTAAAAAGGTGGTACGCACACCAAGAGTATGTTAAGACGTATATAGTGTCGTCCGTATAGTCTATTATGATGTTACTAGTATATGATGATAAGTGGAAAGTTAAATAGATGAACTGTTGACTTTCAGAAAGTCAACTATGCATATGAAGTACGATTTGACTGGTTGTCGTAAAGGTAGGATTATAGGAAGTGGTATGGTACCTGTTATGTCGATACGTATTAAATGGAATGACATGATGAATTACATGCGATTAACAGGATATGAACTTGGTTGTATGTTTTATCTTAGCTAAAATTGACTAATGAAAGTCAAATGTGAAACATGTGATTGATATGGTCGTTAACATGTACAATGATGTAAGCTAACGAGAATGCGATGTTGGTGATATGAAAGTATAGGAATCATACCAAGGTGGACTCAAGCATGAATGGCTAACGGGTCAAGAGAAGGCAAGGAAGCGGATAGGAACGCGGATGCATAAGGTAAGTGATTTCGGTAATCACTTCTTAGTTCGATTAAGTAGTATGGTATTTTTAATTAATGAATCTTGATGTTGGAAGTTAAATATGTGTTGAAGTCCTTCGACGTAAATGATGGGATTAAAGTTGACTAAAACGCCCTTGGTTGGTATATTGGGCGAATGATCTTAAAAGTAGTTAGGAAACAAGTTATGCGATTGGTGTAATGTTTTAGACAAGTATGGAAGTGAGAAGTATGGTTTTGTTAGTCATAAACCAAATAATGCGCGCATACCCTTAACGGGTCAAAAATAAGCATATGAACGATAATGTGTTAAGAGGATGTAAGACATCCAATAATTTAGTATTTTTTGATAGCCGTCACGGATATTATTAGGTCTATAAGAGGGTATGGTAAAATAAACATGTTATGTTGATGAATGCATGAACGGGTCGAAGTTTGGTAAGAGGGTAATAAGCCGAAGAGTTAAAAGTCTGAAATTTTATTATGTCGGATGTTGGATTTTAACTCCATTAGGTGGAGAATAAAATTACGGACGTATAGGAAAAAGAATCGGGTAAAACGGATAAAAAACGAGAGAGTTATGCTTGTTTCCGTGAAATCGGATCGTGCTGGAAATATGCAGCAACCAGCTGCAATCTGTCTGTCGATTTGAGGGCGTCGCGCCACGCGACGGGGGGTCGCGCGACGCGACGGGTCATGTTTCTCCGAAAATTGTTTTCGTGCCTCGTTTTGTCTTGGGAACTCGTTTAAACGCGTTTTAAGTTGCGTATGACTAATTTAAATTACGTTTTTAGGAGCACACGTGTATGCACATATGTAGATAGGCAAGTATGTATGTTTGTATGTATCTATTTACGCATGTAGAAGGGTATGTAAGCATGTATGCGCGAACGTAGGTAAGATTATAAGTGTGTGAGCAAGTATACGCAGATATATGAAGGTGTATATGAGTAGACAAGTATGAGTTGGGTATGATGCAAATAGGGACGTATGTATGTATAGATGTATAACGTCATGAGTGTGCGTGATGATGTAGGTATGAGTGTATGTAGATATGCACGTATTAATGTAGATGTGTTTATATGTGGGTATGTATGTACGTAATTGATTATGTGTGAACATATGGAAATGTATACATATGTATGAAGGCAGGTACGCATGTGTCCAATGAAATTGAGTACTAATGATATTAATAACGTGTCTGGTGAATGAAGTGTAACGCAGGAATAGCAACGAAGTCTCGCCACGGATTTTTATGATTTGATGGAAAGCCGGAATGTAAAGAGTTAACGGAACGGAAAGAGAACGTGAATAGATCTTGTATGTTATAATGCGTACTAATGATATAAATTTTATTGTGGTGAGCGCAGGTATTACGAGTCATGAGGATCTTCAAGGAATAGAGATCGAGGATCGAGTCAATAGAGAGATTGTACGGGGACGATGATGTATATATTGTAGTAAACATAAACTATGTTTTTAAGTTATTAAATAGGTCGAATAATGGATTTATGAGAAAGGCTTATGCTAAAGTTAAAGTTTAAATAAGTTAAGGTAATTTTAATGAAAGAAATTTTTATGGTACGAATTTCCGCTGCGACTTTTGTCCTTTACGATTTAGGGTGTAACAAATACTAGACCTTTGTCACTAAACTACCGGTAAAAACATAAGTTGATTTGGTTTTTAATAAACTAAAGTAAGCATAAACGAATACATAATAAAAACATAATAGAAAGTAGATAAAAAGCCTTGCTTAATACACAACCACAGCATGTCAACTAAGTCGGTTTTGGCACTAGAAGCATTCGGTCAATTTTCCATTTTAAGACAATTAGTATCCCTTTCGGGAATCCTAACATGACAATCATTCGGAAAGTTAAAACGATAAACACACTTTAACCACCTAAAATTGTTCTTTAACGTGCAATTGATAAATGTCTATGAAAATCTCTTAAAAATAAGTTAGTCATCCGTTAGGAGTTTTCTAACCGCACTTAAACAAGGAAAGCGACACCGATAAACACAATGCAACCACCAACTGTCAAGCACAAACTAGATTAAATCACAACCGAGTTCATTTTACAAATCTTGCATAATAATTCACCAAGATAGCAATTTTGGCCTAAACTACTAACTAAGCTAACAAATCATGGCAAGAATTTATAACGACACCATCTAACCCGTTAAGGTCCTTACGTGACGGCAAGCTCTCTTGATTAACAATAATTACATTTTATTAAATCACTAACCATTTCTAGTATCATGATGCATACATTTAAACCAAGCTAAACTAGTTAACTAAGTTCAAAGTTTACTAATACAAGATTAATTAAACTTCATTTTTCAACTATTTTAACTAACCAAGCATCAATCATCCAACATAATTACTTATAATCAAGAAATCAATATCAATAACAAGGTTGCAAACTAATCATCAAAGATTAACATAGAAAATACTTCAAGTGTCATTACAAACAAAGCTTAACATACTAATGGCTATAATCAAGCAAGGAATTGTTGTGTTTTTGCCCAAAGGCTACAATAATACATAAAGATTAATCTAAGTACTTGAAAGATTAACAAAATCATGGAAAGATTAGAAAACCAAACCATAAACAAGCACTAGACTAAGAATCCGGATAGTAATGGAGCTAAACGGCACAATGTGGCTTGAATCCGGGTCAAAAGCAAAGCCTCCGGAGCCTGTAAAATCGCCTGTGAAGCTCCCAAAATTCCAGAATAATCGAACAGAATGTTTCTGTTCTGTTTTTATATTTTTTCGCTGTCGCACGGTCGTTCTTCAGATGGCACGACCGTGCTTCAGATGGAACGGTCGTTCTTCGCCGGGTTCTTGTTGCACGAGCTGCTGCACTGGTGGTGCAATTCCGAGGTTTTTGCTGATGTTCGGAGCCACACGGTCGTTCTTCAGGTGGCACGTCCGTGCGTCCCCGGGATGACCTTGTATGCCTTGCACTCCTAGTCGCACCCTCGTTCATTGCCGGGTTAATCAACAATTGTCGGAGATGCACAGTCGTGCACCAGGTCGCACGACCGTTCCACAGGCCCAGGTCAGTTTCCTTAACAGAATGTTCGCAGCTTCGTCGTTTTGTCCGGAAAGTCCTCGTTTTCACTATCATCTTGTCTGGTATGCTGTTTTAGGCCTGTAAATAAAAGTGTAGATAATTAAGTATCCGAATGACGGTTTTACGGCCGAAAACGCATAAAATAGGGGTAAAACGGGGGACTAAAATATGTGTAAATTAACGAATATCAAATCTCCCCACACTTGAACCTTGCTTGTCCTCAAGCAAGCTGAACTAAAAAGCAATAAAAGACATAAACAAACAAGAACGATAATTTACACACTATTTTATTGAAAACTACTATAAACGGTTAGCCGGTTTGTCGAAAGACAACATCAAAAGACTCAAACTCAACAAGCATATGCAATTATAAAGCGACAACCAAAAAGCCGTGACATCACATTTAATTGACTCACATGTTAATATTCACACGAATCACAATGCTCACACACACTCGGTTTTATTTATGAAACATACATAAAATGTGTATGTGTAAACACTCAACGCCTAGTCAATGAAATGTGCAACATCATAAGCTTGTCATAAGATCTCGTCTCCACCAACTAACATGCAAACAAGTGTAAATCAAGAGGTCTTTACGGGTTGTAACGTTAGGCTTGGGCGAAGGGTATGGAAGTGGACATTTAAAGTGGCGAAAATGGTTAAAACTCGGTAGTAGCGGTTAATTAGCAACAAACAATACAACTATACATACAAACGCCTTCAAAAGGCGACTATTGCGCAATCGAGCTTATCAACGAAATTTTAACATTTAAGCATTCAAAATTGCTCAATTTCTATCAACTTCACCCTATTTTAGGGTGTTTTATTTTCTGTTTTTTTTTTTTTTTTTTTTTTTTTTTTTTTTTACAAACATACTAAATTATACAATGAAAATAAACAATAACAAGCGCTAGTTAAACGATTATTTTAATCGAGTTTCAACACTAAAAAGGGTTTAAAACATAAAAAGGCTAAATTTGGTTAAGTGGGCGATAATGTGGGTAACAAAGGTAAACGGGAAGGCTCGACAAGGTTAATCCTAAAGGGTAATGTAAGGTAAACGGGAAGCACAACACAAAGAACAAGTACACAACAAAGGGGTAATCTAAGTGCCTCTATCACTTTTACACAAATCCGCACGTTCATGGTCTTAACAAGCATACTAGTGACAAGTTCTAAATTACACATAACATCCGGCTCACTCCTATATCCGAAATGAACAAATATATAACAATAGGCTCAAACATGCTCACGTAACGGAAGGAATGGGTAAAAGTGTGAAAACTATCATGTAAGTCTTTCTTTGTTTGTCACGCTTTCCGGTTTCCTTTTTCAAAAATATTTTGCTTGTCGAGTTTTTATCAAGTCCGACGCTTTCTAAAACACAACCAACCGGTTTATTTACTAAAATATATACAAAACACATGTATTTTTGAATGATTTTTCTGATTTTTTTTTTTTTTTTTTACAAATGAGGACAAACAAAGTTAACGAAGTTAACCCCCTCCCCACACTTGAACTTCGCATTGTCCCCAACGCGAGACCCGAAATATAGAGAAAGGGATAAAAATACTCCCCTCAAGATGATGTTGATGCCACGAGACTTCCGAAGCTGTATCTGGTACGTGCTCCGGTCCAAGATCCGATAGCTAAAACCTGTAAGTATGTCACATGTGCACCCAAAACATAACAGAAACAGAAAAATCACAAATCAACCATAATATACATAAATATAAATACTAAAATCCAAACAAAACAGAAAGTAAATTGTCTGAAATGAAAATACATAACCGGGGTGTTTGAAATAACAGTCAAAATAAACACCCATAATAAATAAAGTACTGAAATAAACAACCAACATCTGCTATCACCACTGCCTCCTACTCGGCACCATCATCATCGTCTCGCGTAAAGGATGGGCCGGCATCGCCATGACCAGGGGGTTCCACGGTGGGAACTGCGGGGGATGCTGGAAGTAGTCGGGATATGCGTGATGCATCTCCCCGAAAAGATATGAAAAACCCGCACTCACTCCCTGGTATAAAGCATCCTGGCTCTGCCGAAGCTGGTCCTGAGTGGACCGAATCTGATCCTGACTGGCCCGAATCTCGTCCTGGCTAGACCGGATCTGATCGAAATAAGTACCATGCTGCTCCTGCGTCACTCGCATATCCTGGACTGCTGGTAGAACGCGGGCCAGTCCTGATGCTGATGAAATGCATGGTGCTGCGGCGAGTGTGGTGGTGTCGGTGGCTGGTGCTGGTGCTGCTCTCCCATCTCAACATCCTCATGTTCCTCCTCAGCAGGAGGCAACGGGTCCCAGACCTCGTTGTTCAACCCCTTCAACCTATCCCCCCTATCAAGCTCTACAATAAAACCCATGGCTTTCAGCGACCGGATATCAACATGAACCCCCTCAGTAATCAGAGTGAGACCCTGAACCACCTCCTCAGTCATATAGCGTTCGTTGTACACTATTTCGGTCACATACTGATCGCCATGTATCTCACTGTTCGGAGTTCGCCCCGAGCTCTTCACGAAGTACTCAACCATGCGTGCTGCTAGGTTGATAGGTGCTTTATCAACCAAAGCATATAGAAAAATTAAATCAGGAGTTGGACAGTTACCTAGACTGTCCATGCGACCGCATATCGTATGGCTAAATACATGGTGCATCACTCGCACCAGAGGGTCTCTCAGTCGGGAAGCCTTCGACATCCTTGGGTTGTAGGGGTCCCCAATAGCGTTTTCAGCCCAAAATGCATCCCGATCTGCATCAGAAGGGAAGGTGAACTGATTAGTGAAGATATCGGGATCATCCATGTCATCCCTTGTATAGATCCCGAGCCTCCTTCCCAAACGACCAACCGACGTATGCCATCGTCCACATAACCTGAAAGTTACCCGATTCTTGTGGCGAAATTTGGGTCTCTGATGAGCAACCGGTTTTTCATAGGCATAAGATGCGAAGAACTCAATGGTCAACTCCAGGTAAACGGGTCGGTTGCAACCAACCAGATTGGAAAGCGGGAGACTCGTCATTTCATCGAGTCTGTCATACTGATTGAGTTCCCGCATGACTTCCCAATCTAACCATCTGGGGACTCCGAACTGCCCCCGTCTTGCCCACAATGCGTCTCGTTTCGGCCTTTTGGGATGCACAAAGCCTCTTTCTCAATATTGGGGTCGAATGGAAGGAAAGGATGGTCCATCTGTATGAGGAAAAACGTTAGAAAGATGGAAAACAGGAAAAATTTGAATCGAAAACAGCCGAGCAGCCAATTATGAAGAAACTGTAAAACTGATCTGGGCATATGGCACGGTCGTGCGACGAGATGCACGGTCGTGCATCGCCGACGACAATGACCATCTGACCAGAGATGTCGGAACTGCACGGCGTGCGACCAACGGCACCACCGTGCAACACCGACCAACAACCAAATATCGTGAATCAACGGCGAGGCACGACCGTTCCATACGAGGAACGTCCGTGCGACTTCGTTTTCTGCAGATTCTGACCCAGGCTCTAAGTAGCCCGATTTTTTTCACAAATCATCAAGTTTGTACATAAACAGGGGTCAGAAAAACGCACCAGATGTTCACGATACTTCGATTCAACAAGGGTTAGGGTTTCGATTTGTTTATGAAGAGAACCCTAATAAATCCCCTGAAGAATCAGAGGAAATCTAACCTAGAAAGCAAGAAAACAAGAAATCTACAACTAGGAACGTACCGTGCGAAGAAGGGTGTGAGATCGTGCGAAAAACCGTGCGATTTGATGAAGTATCGCTCTGGAACGGCCTGGTGCTGGTAGGGTTTCACGATTTATGAATGGGGGCTGCAGATGAGGGTATTTATAGTGCCAAATGACAAAAATGCCCTCAGCCTGACGCACGGTCGTTCTCCGTGTGGCACGGTCGTGCGTGACCGACATCTCCCAAACCTTAGCAACTGTTCTCGGAAATGCACCGGGGGTGCGATCCACCGTGCCGGCCCTCGGAAACGCACGGTCGTGCGATTCCTGGAACGGGCGTGCATCAGGTGCAGATCAAATTTTTCCGCAGAAGCTATTTCCAGCAACTGTTTCGGCCGTTTTTCGCCATTTTTTTGACACACTAACTGTTTAAACAATATTTCAACACAGAACCCTCGCCCGGTACGTATGAAAACAAAACAAACTAACGGAAACTACCTAACTTACCTAAATTACGCTAAAACTACAAAAATACAAAAATGGACTATTTTACCCTTATAGCGCCAAAGACGCTCCTGCTACATTTTTGTTCCGCGAGTCAGTAGCGTAGACTCTCTCCTCCCCACACTTATGATGTGTGCGGGGTTTGGAGTTCAATTACCTCCACCGCCGACTCTATCGGCCCGGCAACGTACAACTTCAACCGGTGACCATTTAACTTGAATGTAACGCCATCCGCGTTCTCTACTGCAACAGTACCATACGGAAACACTTCCTTAACCGTGTATGGTCCTGTCCAGCGTGAATGAAGCTTCCCAGGAAATAAGCGCAGCCTTGAATTGTACAGAAGAACAAGATCACCCGCTTGGAATTCTTTATGGTCCTTCAAGCGTTTGTCGTGAAGTTTCTTCGTGCGCTCTTTGTAGAGTACGGAGCTTTCATAGGCTTGGTGCCGCAATTCTTCCAATTCATGAATTTGGAGAAACCGGGCTTTACCTCCGGTTTTAAGGTCCAAATTCGCGGTTTTCAAAGCCCACATAGCCTTGTGCTCCAACTCGACCGGTAAATGGCATGCCTTTCCGTATACCAACCTAAAGGGGGTGGTCCCTATAGGGGTCTTATAAGCTGTACGGAATGCCCATAATGCCTCATCAAGCTTGTCCGACCACTCCTTGCGGTTAGCACCAACAGACCGCTCAAGGATGCGCTTAAGCCCACGGTTCGTGACTTCCACCTGCCCGCTTGTCTGCGGAGGATAGGGTGTGGATAAACGGTGATGCACACCGTATCGGGACAAAGCCTTTTCAAGCTGTGTGTTACAGAAATGAGTCCCTCGGTCACTAATGAGCGCTTTCGGAGCGCCAAATCGGGCGAACAAACTTTTAAGAAACCTCACAACTACTCTGGCGTCATTAGTGGGCAAGGCTTGCGCCTCAGCCCACTTTGATACATAGTCAACAGCCACGAGTATGTACTTGTTTCCACGTGAGGGGGGGAACGGTCCCATGAAGTCTATCCCCCAAACATCAAAGACTTCACAAACTTGTATCCAGTTCTGTGGCATTTCGTCACGTGCCGATATGTTCGTCGCCATCTGACAAGCATCGCACGCTTTCACCCAATTCTGCGCGTCACGGAAAATGGTCGGCCAATAAAACCCGGAATCCAACACCTTCTTCGCGGTGAAGTTGGCTCCGTGGTGGCCTCCGGTAGGTCCCTCATGACACTGGCGCAGAATATCGGTCGCCTCAGTCCCTGATACACACCTTCTGATCACCTGATCAGCACCCACTTTGAACAAGAAAGGGTCGTCCCATATGTAGTGCTTTAGATCTGAAAAGAATTTCCTCTTTTGCTGGTGAGTCAACCCTTTAATCAGAATTCTACAAGCAAGATAGTTCGCAAAGTCGGCGAACCATGGCGACTCATCGCATATCTCAATACCCATCAAAGACTCGAGTGGGAAATTGTCATTGATTGAATCCCAACGCGAGTCCCCGATGTCTCCATGCTCTAACCGAGATAGATGGTCAGCCGCTACATTCAAAGCACCCTTTTTATCTTGGATTTCTATATCAAACTCTTGCAGCAACAGGATCCATCTGATTAGACGCGGTTTAGCGTCCTGCTTGCTGAAGAGATATCTAATGGCTGCATGATCAGTGTATACAACGGTTTTCGAAAGCACTAGATACGATCTAAATTTATCAAATGCGAAAACGACCGCCAAGAGCTCTTTTTCAGTCGTGGTGTAATGCTCCTGAGCGTCGTGAAGAGTTTTACTCGCATAATAGATCGGGTGGAAGTGCTTTTCCTTCTTTTGACCCAGAACGGCCCCTATAGCGTAGTCGCTGGCGTCGCACATAATTTCAAATGGCAGACTCCAGTCAGGCGCGACTAAAATAGGGGCCTCTATCAACTTTTGCTTGAGAAGGTCAAAAACCCTCAAGCAATCATCTCCAAACACAAACGGAGCGTCCTTCTCTAACAAACGGGTCATGGGTCTGGCGATTTTTGAAAAATCTTTGATGAATCGCTGATAGAACCCGGCATGACCGAGAAAGCTCCGTATAGCTCTAACAGAGGTGGGAGGCGGAAGTCGTGAAATAACGTTAACTTTAGCTGGATCGACTTCCATGCCCGCACGAGAAATCTTGTGTCCCAGAACTATGCCCTCCTTCACCATGAAGTGGCATTTCTCCCAGTTCAGGACTAGATTCGTCTCCTCACACCTCTTAAGCATCGTTTTCAAATTTTCCAGACATTGATCAAAGGAGTCCCCAAAAACCGAAAAGTCTTCCATGAACACCTCCATGGAATCCTCAATCATGTCGTGGAAAATGGAGACCATACATCGCTGGAAAGTGGCCGGTGCATTACACAGCCCAAATGGCATACACTGGTAGGCGAATGTACCGAAGGGACAGGTAAATGTGGTCTTCTCCTGGTCCTCAGGAGCGATAGGGATTTGAAAGTAACCAGAGAACCCATCCAGAAAACAATAATACGACTTCCCTGACAGACGCTCCAACATTTGATCAATGAATGGAAGCGGGAAGTGGTCCTTGCGAGTGGCGTCATTGAGTTTGCGATAATCGATGCAAACCCGCCATCCAGTGACCGTCCTGGTTGGAATAAGCTCATTCCTATCGTTCGCTACCACAGTCATGCCCCCCTTTTTGGGCACTACCTGCACAGGACTGACCCAAACAGAGTCGGAAATGGGATAGATCATACCAGCATCTAATAACTTAATCACTTCCTTTTTAACAACCTCTTGCATGTTTGGGTTCAGCCGCCTCTGGTGCTGCGCACTCGGCTTGAACTGATCCTCCATTAGAATTTTATGTGTACAGAAGGAGGGATTAATTCCTTTAATGTCCATGATTTTCCAAGCGATTGCTTTCTTATGAAGTCTCAAAACACTCATCAGCCTGCTCTTCTCTTCTTTTGCCAAACCAGATGAAATAATGACCGGCAAATGACGCTCCTCATCCAGAAATGCGTACTCTAGGTGCGGTGGGAGCTCTTTAAGCTCCAAGGTAGGAAGATCTTCCACTGAAGGCTTCGACTTCACTTCACTATCGCGATCAATTTCTGTGAATCGATCCGGACTCTGGGGACCATCGTCACCAATCTGATAGACTGGCTGCTCTAAATCGTGGCCCTTCTGCGTAATGCCATTTAGGTCCCCACACAACAGATGTGTGTCCGAATCTATCTCCTCGATCGTACCCTGGAAATGCGTGCTCACATAAGTGTCGACGATGTCGACATAATAGAGCGCGTCGTCTTGACTCTGAGGATGCTGCATAGAACGTTTAATGTCAAACGTCACATGCTCATCATTTACTCGGAGTGTGATTTGGCCCGCCGCCACATCCACAATCATCTGGGCGGTGTTCAGAAACGGGCGTCCGAGTATCAGAGGCACTCTCGAGTCCTCATCCATGTCCAGGATAACAAAATCCACGGGAAATACAAACTTGTCAATCTTAACAAGCATATTCTCTACAAACCCGCGTGGATACTTGATAGAACGATCCGCAAGTCGAATACTCATCCTCGTAGGTGACGGCTCACCTAGATCCAACTTTGTAAAAACCTTATAGGGCATAAGGTTTATACTCGCTCCTAGATCTGCTAACGCATGACTGACGGACATATTGCCAATGAGGTAAGGAAGCGTGAAACTGCCTGGATCTCCCATTTTTGTAGGCAAGCGATTCTGGAGAATAGCAGAGCAGCTTTCATTCATAACCACACAAGACATGTCCTCGATTTTTTGTTTGTTTGAGAGGATATCTTTCAGAAACTTAGCATATTTCGGCATCTAAGCTATGGCTTCAACAAACGGTATGTTTATATGCAATTGCTTAAACATCTCAAGAAACTTACCGTTTTGTTCTTCAGACTTCTGCTTCTTCAGCCTGTGTGGATAAGGTACCGGAGGAGTGTAATCTTTGACCGGCTCCTGGACTTGTGCTGTACTTGCTGGGCGTAGCCTGGCTTGCACCTCGTCCGGTGTGTCAGTCGGGACCGCTTCAGTGATCGGTGGTGAGTCCGATATGACGGGTCCGGTAGGTTTTCCACTCCTGGTCATCACAGCGTTCACATCCCTGTGCCCGCTCGGGTTTATCTCAGTATTGCCTGGGAGACCACCCTGGGGTCTCTTCGACATCATCTGTGCCAGCTGACCAACCTGATTCTCGATGTTCTGAATCGAGGCTTTGTGACTACTCATTTCCCCCTCATGAGAGAGAAAACGATCCTCGCTCTGCTGATAGCATTTTTCGGCTAACTGATTCGCGCTCGAGGAGCTAGTAAGAAGCTGAGCCATCATGTCCTCCAGCTTAGAACTAGACTGAGGGGCCTGCTGCTGGGAGCTACTCCCAGTGCCCTGATTCTGGTATGAATATGGACGCTGCTGGTAAGGTTGGTTATATTGCTGGAACTGCTGACCCTGACCTTGCGGTTGCGCTGGAGCGCGCGGAGTGAACCCCAAAGGATTTTGATTGCCTGTGTTCGCTTGCCACCCAAAATTTGGGTGATTTCTCCAACCGGGATTATATGTGTTGCTGTAAGGGTTGTTCTGAGGCCTAGTTTGATTACTTATGAAGTCTACCTCCTCATGACCCTCATACATGACTCCCTGAAAACAAGCACCAGGCTCGTGTGACACTCCACACTGGTCACATCCCGAGCCAGCCTGCGCAACCATCTGGGATCTATCAAACTTCGATGCAAGAGCCGAGATCTGTGCAGTGATGGCTGTATAGTCGTCTACAGCATGAACTCCTGCGCGGGATCCTGATGATGATGATGTAGCCCGACTTCTATCTCCTTCGCGACGAGAGCTAGACTTCAACGCATCCTTTTCAATGATATCATAAGCCTCATTGGGCGTCTTCGTCCCCAAATCGCCTCCTGAATTCATATCTAATCGCTCCTGCGTATTGTAGCTAAGCCCCTGATAGAAAGTCAAGACTAGCTGTCTCTTGGAGAAGCCATGATGTGGAACATCAAGTAACAGATCCTTGAATCTCTCCCAAGCTGCATGCAACGACTCTCCCTCATCCTGTCGAAAGGTCACCACTCGGTTTCTTAACTTGGTTGTCTTCTCGGGTGGAAAGTACTTTTTCATAAATAGCTCCGCCAACCCATTCCAGGTCCTGATAGACCCAGCTGGCAGTGACATAAGCCACGCTCTGGCTTTGTCACGCAGTGAGAAAGGAAACAACCTCAACCGAACGGCATCCTCCGAAACATCCCTCATCTTAAACGTGGAACAAACTTCGAGAAAAGCCGCTATATGTCGTCCTGGATTCTCATGTTCACGCCCGTCGAACTGCACCGAATTCTGCACCATATTAATAATACTAGATTTAATTTCAAAAACAGGTGCATCTATAGTAGGTCTAAGGATACTCGGCTCCAGGCCTGTCGCTCCAGGCTGATTAGACTCATTCAAAGGTCGTTCGTCGTCTGCCATGATTGCGTTCCCTGCTGCCCCTGAGCCCTCGGCTTCAACGGGTACCACCGGCTCTGGCTCGCCAGATGCGAGCAGTAGCCCAACCGCACGCCCTCTCGCGCGAAGACGTCTCCTGAGATCACGTTCGGGTTCGTCTGACGGTTCAACAACTTCTGGAGCGGGGGTCGAGAACATCAACCTGCAAACGAAAAATTGACACAATGCATATTTTATTAATATAATAATGCTGTTTTTTTTTCAGCTGAATAGAAGCAGAAAATTATTATAAATGGGCTGAAAATTTTATAAAAATCCGAAAATGGGCCCGAAATTTTATAAAAAAATCAACACAAAAAATAAATTAATCGGCTAATACAAAAATGGCTTTAGGGTACCGAAAATGTGACAACCCTCACTAAACCAGGTATCCGTACGACTTAATTAATAATTAATTACTGTGCTTGTTTGAAATTGCTGATGAACTGCTACTTGATTTCTGATACATGCATATACCTGCATCATACTTTACTTACCGTCACTACATTATTCATGCTGAACCTTAGTGACAAACATGATGCACAAAAAGCACAGTAGCACTATAAACGGATAACCTATTGAGCATGCTGATAAAGCCAGCATCAGGCAGACACTGCCTCTAAGGCCGGTATGAGCCAGAAATATTTTACTACACTAGTGGTGAGTGTAGGGATATAAGGGTTGTAGAACTGCGTCTCTAGGAATAAATTACAGTGACCGGATGTGCCTAAAACGTACTCTAAGTACAAAATTCAGCACTTTAACTAATAATTCAGCTTTTAGCTAACTAATAAAGTGCCAATACATGAGGAAAATATTCCTGACGCTCTGGAGGAATAAGTTGTGTCACTAAAAATAATAATAACGACACTTTAAAGCTTCGTTAAGCACTTTAACGGATTACTATCCAACCGAACAACCGGACTATACCCGGAACATGAAAATATTGTCATCAACATTGTTTTTCTTTTTCTGAGCCAGTTAGGGTCCCTGAATACCCTAACACCCATTGTAACGCATGACACACTACTAACCGGGTTAATCCCTAAACTTAACAAGATTAACCTAACTAAATACTTAACATTTGGTTGGATTTGAACTAGTACCCCCCCCCCTTACAAACCGTCCCCAAGAAGGGGGACACCCTTGTCCTATTTCTTGATTATTTAATTACTTGTGCTTAATATCTAGAATACACAAAATCCAATGGTTAATTACCTTAAGCTTTGTCTATAAGTTCTAAGTTTAGCATAACATGTTCATCACAACACTCACAACACAACTCACACTCCTCTCTCCCTCTCTATCACTCACGGCCGAACACCCCCTCTTACATCCATCCATTTTCGAGTTTTGATCATCACATTCCAAGTGCATACAAGTGATAAGGATCGCGTATAAGGAACCTTGGTGCAATCGGAAGGCCAAGGACCTCACTTTATTGCTTTTATCCATGCATTTTTTGCTTAGTTTCTTCCCTAGCCTCGAGCTAGTAGTAAGTTGCTTAAATCACCTTCTCGAACTATTTTAAAGTGGTTAATATGATTTGTAACGGTTAAAACTCGTAAACATGCAAAATGATACATAAAAGTTTACTAAAAATGCTTGTAATGATGGTTAAAAGCTCATATGTTGTGTAAATCTTGTAGTATTTGATTTGTGTAGTTATTTGGACCCGATCTATGTTGTGGTAGCTCGGATCATCGTTTAACCCGGATTGGTCATGATCTTGGATCATGACATAAGGTTGTTTTGGAAGTAACAAGGGTTAAACGATGAAACTCTACCACACACGAATCATGAACTTGTGTAAAAGTGATTTTGCTTGTAAAATAGTGTTCAAAACTAGTAGATCTACGGATCTACAAGCGGTATTTTCAAGGGACCCCGTGTCAAGAGAAAATATACTAAAGACGGATCTTACACTAACAAGAATGGTTTTTAGAACACACAAGTGTGGAAACACTTGTGTAGCACAAAGTTTCGGCAAAATAACTATTTTTGTAAAAGTTGACAAGAAGTTGTAAAGATGGAATTTCTTTAAAAACAAGACTTTTACGAAATCGTATTGCTTTATATAAAGATCCACTAAAAGTAATGGGATTTACTTCATAATATTAGAAAACTACAAGTTCATGAGATTCTTGCAAATTACATGTTTATTAACTAGTTTGATACGTTGAACATTGTTTTGATTGAATAAGAAAATTGTTGATTTGATTTACAAAAGAAAATGATACGCTTAAAAGCGTGGCCACCTCCAGTTACAGGGGAAACTCTGGCGAAAATTTCTAAAATCCTAACACTTAGAATTATTTTCACTAAAAGTGTTAGAAATACTTTTCGACTTGTTTTCAAATTATAGATTTCGCCACGACTTTATTTACAAAACATCGGAGGTGGGATTTCACAAAATAAAACTTGGTAAATATATATTTAGTATATATATTTTTCATAATGTCACTTGATATGTGTTTATGATTATTTTGTGAAAATACTAGTATTATTTTTAGGGTAAAAATAATACTATCGAATGTTAATGGATCCAAAATAATACGAACGTCTCTACGATAATTATATAAGTTACACCCGTAATTATTATTACCACTCGATCGTTAAAACGTAACTTACACATTTTAAGGAAATATTCATGAACGCGTATTTTTGTTAAAGTATTATTTTGGGGAAAAATTATGTGTAATAGAAAATATAATATTTTTGAGAAGAATATTTATATTTGGGATTTGAAATAAAATATATTTTAAGTGAGACTTAATAATATATTTCGAAATTATACGAACACACATGTATTAAATCCCCTATCCTTGGGAAGGAAAATGATTACCAAGTATACAATATGTAAACACGAAATAGTTGTCTAACTATTTCCCAAAAACTTAAACCTTAAAGCTAAGGCACGGCCATCCGTCTAATAGAGTTAGTACGTGTAGGTCGTCGCACAGCTGCTTGATCAGGAGACATACTTGGTAGAGACGCACCACTGTGAGTTCATGTCCCCCTTTTCTCTTAACTGTTTTCAGTTTTCTAAACTACGGGGGTGAAATACATGTTACTTTGATTACAAGTACTTTATACATGGTATGGTTAGCGTAAGGAGGTTTACTACTTAGATCATGTGAGTGGGTAGGAGCAACATGAGGCCATTAGTCCTCATGGTAGGACCGAGGGACAGGAGCGGTAGATCTATCTGGGTGTAGCGAGCCCAGCCCCAGGCCAAACTAGAAACGGACCTCGGGGTGACTTCGTGCCCAACGCATAAATCCGCTAGGTTTGAGTCTCCCTACTTGCACTTCACACATATCAATGGCCTTGCAAACCATTGGTGATCTCAATTCCCTTATTTGCTACATACCAGGATTATTTCTATACTTACAAAGGTTTATTTACTCACTTACACATGAACTCGCTCAACATTATTGTTGATTTTTCAACTTACATGTATTTCAGGGAATTAAAGGATCTGGCGCGGTATGACACGTTTTCCCGCTGCACTAGTTACGAGGTCATCCGGGTTTAGGGAATGTGACTCTTTCCTGGACAAGTCACAGTCCTTAAACTATGCTTATGATATGTTGTGTTTGTTGAACAATGTTTATGTCGTTAGGATGTGTTTCCGTTAAGACAATGTTATTGTATTTGGTTTTTAAAACTTAATCGAATGGATGATCTTGCATGGTTTTATTACATATAGCTTTGTTATGGTTAAGCTATGGTATTAAGAAGTCACACCAAATTAACCACGCTTCCGCAAAGCCAGGGTGTGACAGCTTGGTATCAGAGCTCTGATCATAGCGAACTAGGATTCTTTCTCGAGTCTAGACTATGATCACTAGGGCTCTCACGAAAACATTTTTACTGCATACCACTTAAGTCCAGATCCAAAACGTTTTTACAAACAAATGTTGAGCACATTTTATTTATTATTTATAGGCTCAGTCTTGGAGGCTGAGGCTCGGTCTTGGAGGCCGAGGCTCGGTCTTGGAGGCCGAGGCTCGGTCTTGGAGGCCGAGGCTCGGTCTGGGAGATCGAGGTAGTTGGCTAGTGGGACTAGGAGAATTGGCTAGTGGGACTAGGAGAATTGGCTAGTGGGACTACGAAGAGCAGTCTGAGAGGCTGGGAGGCTAGTGGGACTAGGAGAATTATTTGATTGCTTACTTGGTGACTTATGTGATTATTTGATTGTATGATTGACTGTTTGTGCATGTTTGTGTTTATGTTACAGACACCATGGACACCTCTGGCACAGGTGACTCAGACACCACAGGACCTAGACCTATAGTATCAGACGACCTAGAGTCTTCAGAGCGCGAGGTCCACACATCCGACGTTACTAGCACGGACGAGGATGACTTTCAGCCCTTCGCTTTACCTGATGGTGCTGATGAGCTCGCTGATGGCCCTTTGGCCGGGGACCTACCGTTAGTGGAGATCCCTGCTCCCATACCACTTGCTTCATATCCTGCTTACGATTTACTCCTCGACGCCGACGATGGTGACGACGTCGATCTGTAAGACGACGAGCCCTTAGAGGATGAGGTTCAGGGCGAGGCCCTTCTTGCTGCTGGAGATCTTTTGTTGATCACAGATGTTCCCGTTGAGGAGTCACCTGCTCACTCTCCGGTCCCAGACTCTTTCGAGTCTGTGGCCTCCGCACCTTCACACACTCAGAGTGCGCAGCGCTTTTCTCATGGATCAGATCCCGACCAGGCATCCTCTGTTGCCCCTATTCCTAGTTTTGTTTTCGACCACGATGATGTGGAGGATTCCGATCCTGTCTTTCCCCCAGGATTCGACCCAGATGAGGATATAGAGTTTATACCCATGGATCAGCCTATGGAGGATCCAGTCGACCCAGTTGACCCAGTTGATCCCATCGACCCTGAGTTTGATTTTGAGATTGCCTTTGATGAGCCCGAGCAGCCACTGGACCCTGCTCCTGACCCAGTGCTTGAGCATGACCCTGCTCATGCTGGCATGTTTATTGAGCCTGTCATTGCTGACCTACCCATTGATGATCACCCTGCTGATGCACCACTACTGGAGGGTGACCATGTTATTGCTGCTGATCATGTTGATCCCCCACTTTTTGCTGATGCACCAGTTGACCCTCTTGTTACACCTCACCTTGACCCTATGCCTGTACAGTTTGATCGAGCACTTTTTGAGGCACAGATTGACCCACGAGATGAGCACGCCCAGTGTGGGTGGATTCCTGCGGATGATGAGGTTCCACCTATTCCTCCTCATACCACTGATGCACGTCACGTTGATTTCTCTTTTTCATTTGCACAGTACACACCTCCAGCTCGACCTAGAGAGGGTTCTTCGGCCCATCCCTTTGGGCATGTGCCGACGTCTATTCCCATTATGCCACAGTTTTCACCTGTTCTACCCCCTGTACCACCGTTCTTTGTGCCACCTTTTGATCCAGCCAGTGAGCCGTTTCTCTGGACGTCACCGTCTGTTATGCCACTGACCGACCCCTACCATCCTTTCCACATGGGGTATACTATTGAGGACGTTTTGATATCGATTGTTGTCCAGCAGGAGGCACTCACACGGCGCATCCAGGAGCTTGAGAGAGCTCAGTCGCCGCCGTGCCAGTGTCAGGGTCAGACCCACCCTGTTTCTTCGCAGCACTCTCGACCATTGTTACCTGACTATGCTGCACGCCTTTTGGCACTTAAGCAGCAGGTTGCTTCTTGGTTGCGTACCCAGAGAGCCATGGAGGAGGACTGGCTCCAGTTGCGTCGTTTGTTCTACACTCACTTTCCCCCTCCTCCATCGCCATCCGTGTAGAGCTCTTCAGTACCGTATGGGTAGACGCTGGTGAGAAGACGGCGAATGCTTTTGACTGCACAGCATTTTTGGAGACTACATTATGATTTTGACTTTTGTTGACATATATTTGATGTGCTGACACTGATTTGATATAGTTTTTGGACTAGGGTGATGTAGCCCTTAGTCGACTGATGTTGTATGACACTGTGATGTACTTGTACGCTTACTATGTGGTCTCAATATATGGCAATCGCAGTATTCTCATCATATTTGATGCTTGATTTGGTTATTTATATTCTATGACATGGGATGTTGTGTGATTAATGTTTGTGACATGGGATGTTGTGTGATTGATATGATTATAACATGAGATGTTATGTACTATTACTATCATAATAAAGCGTATGTATTATAACATGGGATCTTTATTATGGCCTGACCAACGTAAACACATCTTTTAGAAGATGCCGCCGAAACGTCCAACGCCGATGCCTACCAATGAGGCAGAACTCCAGCAAGTCATCGCTGCTGCCATCGCACAATACGCCGCCTCGCAAGGAGGACCCAGCGGAAGCAGTTCAAACAACAATGGCAACAACAATCCACCTCATGGTAATACTGAGTCATTTAGACATACCATGACCTAATAGGATATCTATAGCAAAGATGCAAATGCCGTTCACGTGTTGCAATGTATGTGCAGGGTGCACCTACAAGCAGTTTCTAGACTGCAAACCGGTCAACTTTGATGGCATAGGAGGTGCTGTCGCCTTTGTTCGTTGGGCTGAGAAAACTGAATCTGTTCTTCGCATGAGCAAATGCGCACTAGATCAGCAAGTCACCTATATCTCGGGGCTATTCTTGGATGGAGCCCTCTCTTGGTGGAATTTGCAAGTACAGACACTTGGTGAAGCTGCTGCCTACGCGCTAACCTGGACCGAACTGAAGGAACTTATGCGCAAAAAGTACTGCTCTCGCGCGGAAATCCAAAGATTGGAAACTGAGTTCTGGCATTTGAAAATGGAAGGTCCAAAGATCGCAGAATACGTTCAAAGGTTCCATGACTTATCGCATGTGGTACCCTACATGGTCACTCCGGAGTTCAAGCGGATTGAACGTTTCATTTGGGGATTAGCTCCTCAAATCATAAGCATGGTGACCTCATCCAAGCCTGCGACAATTTCTGAGGCAATTGATCTGAGCGTGGCTCTCACAGAGGAGGCTATTCGCCTGAACAAGTTTGGTGATGCTGAGCCTAAGAAGAAAGAGACTCACGTCGAGTCATCAGGAGGTAACAAACGGAAGTTCTCGAACTTCAAGCAGGGCGCCAGTGTGGTGGTTAAGAAAGGAGGATCAGGCACGCCAGCTCAGGTTACAGCTGGTAGTGGAAAGAAAGGAAAATGATATATGGGCACCCAGCCCAAGTGTAATACCTGCCAACGCCACCATTCTGGCCATTGTAGTATGAAGATATGCGAAGCATGTGGAAAGTCGGGCCACTTGAAGGACACTTGTTGGGCCACTGCTGGCCAGGGAGGCCAGGGAGGATTCGGAAACAGAAATAACAACCGGGGTGGGAATGGAAATCGCCCACAAGGAAACAATGGAGGTAATGGGAATCGAGGCAACAATGCTAATCAAGCGGGCGCTGTGAATCATAACCAAAGGAATAACCAAGCTGGGAATGGAGGTGGAAACGGGCAAAGACTTGGATGCTTTAACTGTGGTGATATCGGGCACTTTAAGAGGAACTGCCCAGAGTTAAACCAAGCCCGTGGAAGAGTGTTTCATATTGAAGCGAGGGAGGCGCGCCAGGATCCCAATGTCGTTACTGGTACGTTCCCTGTAAACCAACGCTATGCATCCGTTTTATTTGATACTGGCGCCGATTATAGCTTCGTGTCGTTAGAGTTTAAGAATATGCTTGGTTTAGCCGCTAATAAGTTAGATATTCCGTACTCAATTGAATTGGCCAATGGAAAGTTAGTAGAAGCCAATGAAGTTATCAGAGGTTGTGTGATCGAATTGGGAGAGCGTGAGTTTACTTTGGATCTACTACCAGTCCAGTTGGGGAGCTTCGACGTGGTGGTAGGAATGGATTGGTTATCAGGCAACAAGGCTGAGATAGTTTGTCACGAAAAGGTCGTTCGTATCCCAACCGAAGATGGCGAAACAATTGTGGTTCATGGTGAGAAGCGTGATATGCCGTTAAGAATTATCAGCTGCCTGAAAGCGCGAAAGTGTTTGCAGAAGGGGTGTGTTGCCTTTCTGGCACACATTGTGGATAAGAAGGCTGCTGAGCCGAGAATAGAAGACATCCCTGTCGTGAGGGAATATCCAGAAGTCTTCCCAGAGGACTTACCTGGACTACCACCTCAGAGACAAGTAGAGTTCCGCATTGACTTAGTTCCAGGCGCCGCGCCTGTGGCTAAGGCACCTTATAGACTTGCTCCGTCTGAAATGCAGGAACTGTCGACACAACTTCAAGAGTTGTTAGACAAGGGATTTATCCGACCAAGCTTCTCGCCTTGGGGAGCTCCAGTTTTGTTTGTCAAGAAGAAGGACGGTAGTTTTCGTATGTGTATCGACTACAGAGAATTGAACAAGCTGACGATCAAGAATAGATATCCTCTGCCAAGAATTGATGATCTGTTTGACCAACTGCAAGGCTCAAGCTTTTATTCAAAGATCGACTTGCGATCTGGATACCATCAGTTAAGGATACAAGAGGAAAGTATCCCGAAGACAGCCTTCAGAACTCGTTATGGACACTACGAGTTCCTTGTTATGCCGTTTGGTTTGACAAACGCACCTGCAGTATTCATGGATTTGATGAATAGAGTTTGCAAGCCGTACTTGGACAAGTTCGTGATTGTGTTTATCGACGACATCTTGATTTATTCAAGGACAAAGGCTGAGCACGAACAGCATTTAAGAGCTATTTTGGAGCTGCTAAAGAAAGAACAGCTATATGCCAAACTCTCTAAGTGCGAATTTTGGCTACGTGAAGTCCAATTTCTTGGACATGTGGTAAATGGAGATGGAATCCATGTGGATCCAACCAAGATCGAAGCGATCAAGAATTGGGAAACGCCAAAGACGCCAACCGAGATTCGACAATTCTTGGGTTTGGCTGGCTACTATCGAAGGTTCATTGAGGATTTTTCGAAGATCGCTCAACCATTGACGTTCCTCATGCAGAAAGATAAGAAGTTTGATTGGGAAATCAAACAGGAAGAAGCGTTCCAGATATTGAAGGATAAGCTCTGCAATGCGCCAATCTTAGCACTATCGGAAGGTACAGATGATTTTGTGGTATACTGTGACGCCTCACGTCAAGGATTGGGTTGTGTGTTGATGCAACGCCAAAAGGTTATTGCCTACGCTTCACGTCAGTTGAAGGTACATGAAAAGAACTATACCACACATGATTTGGAACTTGGCGCAGTGGTTTTTGCATTAAAGATCTGGAGACACTACCTTTATGGTACGAAATGTACAATCTTCACAGATCACAAGAGCCTACAACACATATTCAATCAGAAGGAGCTGAATATGAGGCAAAGACGTTGGGTTGAGTTGCTGAACGATTACGACTGCGAGATAAAGTATCATCCAGGGAAGGCGAATGTGGTCGCCGATGCCCTAAGTCGAAAGGAGAGGATCAAGCCCATAAGGGTTAGGGCTTTAGAAATGATTATCCGAACCGATCTTTCCTTGCGCATTCGTGCCGCGCAGAAAGAAGCTCTCAAGGAAGGAAACCTTGAAGAAGAATATCTCCGTGGGATGGAGAAGCTACTGGTACCAAACGAGGAAGGAACGTTATGTTTTGAGAAAAGGATTTGGGTTCCTCTATTTGGTGATTTAAGGAAAGTTATTTTTGATGAAGCTCACAAGTCGCGGTACTCTATCCACCCTGGAGCGGATAAGATGTACCAGGATCTCAAAGATTATTATTGGTGGCCTAGGATGAAAGGCGATGTTGCTGTTTATGTGAGCAAGTGCCTAACGTGTGCTAAGGTGAAAGCAGAATACCAGAAGCCTTCAGGACTTCTACAACAACCTGAGATTCCCAAGTGGAAATGGGAACAAATCTCAATGGATTTTGTTACAAAGTTGCCAAGAACGCCAAGAGGTCATGACACTATCTGGGTGATAGTTGACCACCTAACAAAGTCCGCACACTTTTTACCTATCAAAGAGAAGGATAATACGAGCAAATTGGCCGAAATTTACATGAGAGAGATCGTCGCACGTCATGGAGTGCCTCTCTCAATCATTTCCGATAGAGACGGAAGGTTCATATCAAGGATTTGGCAATCCTTCCAAGAAGATTTTGGCTCGCAATTGAATATGAGCACCGCATTTCACCCGCAGACCGACGGGCAAAGCGAGCGGACGATACAGACTTTGGAAGACATGCTGAGAGCGTGTGTTATGGATTTGGGCGGTAGCTGGGATAAGCATTTACCTTTGGTCGAATTTTCATACAACAACAGCTACCACACCAGTATTGGTGCCGCACCATTTGAAGCCCTTTACGGACGCAAGTGCCGATCACCCCTATGCTGGGCTGACGCAGGTGATAGGCAGCTTGCTGGTCCCGAAATCGTCCAAGAGACGACAGACAAGATTGCGCAGATTCTAAAACGCATCGAAGCAGCTCGCCACAGACAGAAAGCCTATGCAGATCCAAACCGGAAACACTTGGAATTTCAAGTTGGAGAAATGGTTTTATTGAAAGTTTCACCCTGGAAGGGTGTGACACGCTTCGGAAAGCGTGGAAAGCTAAATCCGCGCTACATTGGTCCTTTCAGAATTTTGGAAAGAATAGGACTGGTAGCATACAAGCTGGACTTACCTGCTGAACTCCATTCGGTTCACGATACATTTCATGTATCCAACCTGAGGAAAAGTCCAACTCAAGATACCATTGCCATTCCCATCGACGAGATTCATGTTGACGACACGCTCCATTTCGTTGAAGAACCGGTTGAGGTTACGGATTGGAAAGTAAACAAGACCCGCCGGAGCAGTGTCAAGCTCGTCAAAGTTCGTTGGAACGCCAGACATGGTCCTGAATACACCTAGGAGCGTGAGGACCGGATGAAAGAGAAATACCCCCACTTATTTCCTAAGAACCCTGCATCTACAAGCAGAACTTAAAATTTCGGGACGAAATTTTTCTAACGGGGGGAGAATGTGACAACCCTCACTAAACCAGGTATCCGTATGACTTAATTAATAATTAATTACTGCTTAATTACTGTGCTTGTTTGAAATTACTGATGAACTGCTACTTGATTTCTGATACATGCATATACCTGCATCATACTTTACTTACCGTCACTACATTATTCATGCTGAACCTTAGTGACAAACATGATGCACAAAAAGCACAGTAGCACTATAAACGGATAACCTATTGAGCATGCTGATAAAGCCAGCATCAGGCAGACACTGCCTCTAAGGCCGGTATGAGCCAGAAATATTTTACTACACTAGTGGTGAGTGTAGGGATATAAGGGTTGTAGAACTGCGTCTCTAGGAATAAATTACAGTGACCGGATGTGCCTAAAACGTACTCTAAGTACAAAATTCAGCACTTTAACTAATAATTCAGCTTTTAGCTAACTAATAAAGTGCCAATACATGAGGAAAATATTCCTGACGCTCTGGAGGAATAAGTTGTGTCACTAAAAATAATAATAACGACACTTTAAAGCTTAGTTAAGCACTTTAACGGATTACTATCCAACCGAACAACCGGACTATACCCGGAAAATGAAAATATTGTCATCAACATTGTTTTTCTTTTTCTGAGCCAGTTAGGGTCCCTGAATACCCTAACACCCATTGTAACGCATGACACACTACTAACCGGGTTAATCCCTAAACTTAACAAGATTAACCTAACTAAATACTTAACATTTGGTTGGATTTGAACTAGTACCCCCCCCCTTACAAACCGTCCCCAAGAAGGGGGACACCCTTGTCCTATTTCTTGATTATTTAATTACTTGTGCTTAATATCTAGAATACACAAAATCCAATGGTTAATTACCTTAAGCTTTGTCTATAAGTTCTAAGTTTAGCATAACATGTTCATCACAACACTCACAACACAACTCACACTCCTCTCTCCCTCTCTATCACTCACGGCCGAACACCCCCTCTTACATCCATCCATTTTCGAGTTTTGATCATCACATTCCAAGTTCATACAAGTGATAAGGATCGCGTATAAGGAACCTTGGTGCAATCGGAAGGCGAAGGACCTCACTTTATTGCTTTTATCCACGCATTTTTTGCTTAGTTTCTTCCCTAGCCTCGAGCTAGTAGTAAGTTGCTTAAATCACCTTCTCGAACTATTTTAAAGTGGTTAATATGATTTGTAACGGTTAAAACTCGTAAACATGCAAAATGATACATAAAAGTTTACTAAAAATGCTTGTAATGATGGTTAAAAGCTCATATGTTGTGTAAATCTTGTAGTATTTGATTTGTGTAGTTATTTGGACCCGATCTATGTTGTGGTAGCTCGGATCATCGTTTAACCCGGATTGGTCATGATCTTGGATCATGACATAAGGTTGTTTTGGAAGTAACAAGGGTTAAACGATGAAACTCTACCACACACGAATCATGAACTTGTGTAAAAGTGATTTTGCTTGTAAAATAGTGTTCAAAACTAGTAGATCTACGGATCTACAAGCGGTATTTTCAAGGGACCCCGTGTCAAGAGAAAATATACTAAAGACGGATCTTACACTAACAAGAATGGTTTTTAGAACACACAAGTGTGGAAACACTTGTGTAGCACAAAGTTTCGGCAAAATAACTATTTTTGTAAAAGTTGACAAGAAGTTGTAAAGATGGAATTTCTTTAAAAACAAGACTTTTACGAAATCGTATTGCTTTATATAAAGATCCACTAAAAGTAATGGGATTTACTTCATAATATTAGAAAACTACAAGTTCATGAGATTCTTGCAAATTACATGTTTATTAACTAGTTTGATACGTTGAACATTGTTTTGATTGAATAAGAAAATTGTTGATTTGATTTACAAAAGAAAATGATACGCTTAAAAGCGTGGCCACCTCCAGTTACAGGGGAAACTCTGGCGAAAATTTCTAAAATCCTAACACTTAGAATTATTTTCACTAAAAGTGTTAGAAATACTTTTCGACTTGTTTTCAAATTATAGATTTCGCCACGACTTTATTTACAAAACATCGGAGGTGGGATTTCACAAAATAAAACTTGGTAAATATATATTTAGTATATATATTTTTCATAATGTCACTTGATATGTGTTTATGATTATTTTGTGAAAATACTAGTATTATTTTTAGGGTAAAAATAATACTATCGAATGTTAATGGATCCAAAAATAATACGAACGTCTCTACGATAATTATATAAGTTACACCGGTAATTATTATTACCACTCGATCGTTAAAACGTAACTTACACATTTTAAGGAAATATTCATGAACGCGTATTTTTGTTAAAGTATTATTTTGGGGAAAAATTATGTGTAATAGAAAATATAATATTTTTGAGAAGAATATTTATATTTGGGATTTGAAATAAAATATATTTTAAGTGAGACTTAATAATATATTTCGAAATTATACGAACACACATGTATTAAATCCCCCATCCTTGGGAAGGAAAATGATTACCAAGTATACAATATGTAAACACGAAATAGTTGTCTAACTATTTCCCAAAAACTTAAACCTTAAAGCTAAGGCACGGCCATCCGTCTAATAGAGTTAGTACGTGTAGGTCGTCGCACAGCTGCTTGATCAGGAGACATACTTGGTAGAGACGCACCACTGTGAGTTCATGTCCCCCTTTTCTCTTAACTGTTTTCAGTTTTCTAAACTACGGGGGTGAAATACATGTTACTTTGATTACAAGTACTTTATACATGGTATGGTTAGCGTAAGGAGGTTTACTACTTAGATCATGTGAGTGGGTAGGAGCAACATGAGGCCATTAGTCCTCATGGTAGGACCGAGGGACAGGAGCGGTAGATCTATCTGGGTGTAGCGAGCCCAGCCCCAGGCCAAACTAGAAACGGACCTCGGGGTGACTTCGTGCCCAACGCATAAATCCGTTAGGTTTGAGTCTCCCTACTTGCACTTCACACATATCAATGGCCTTGCAAACCATTGGTGATCTCAATTCCCTTATTTGCTACATACCAGGATTATTTCTATACTTACAAAGGTTTATTTACTCACTTATACATGAACTCGCTCAACATTATTGTTGATTTTTCAACTTACATGTATTTCAGGGAATTAAAGGATCTGGCGCGGTATGACACGTTTTCCCGCTGCACTAGTTACGAGGTCATCCGGGTTTAGGGAATGTGACTCTTTCCTGGACAAGTCACAGTCCTTAAACTATGCTTATGATATGTTGTGTTTGTTGAACAATGTTTATGTCGTTAGGATGTGTTTCCGTTAAGACAATGTTATTGTATTTGGTTTTTAAAACTTAATCGAATGGATGATCTTGCATGGTTTTATTACATATAGCTTTGTTATGGTTAAGCTATGGTATTAAGAAGTCACACCAAATTAACCACGCTTCCGCAAAGCCAGGGTGTGACAGAAAACCCAAAGAATAAATGAATAAATAAATACGGATCGAATAAATAAATGGAACAAAAATATACACGCGTACAAAATATTCACAAAAAAGAATAAATCGAATAAAAATCAAGAAATATTAACAAATAAATAAACAAATAAAATAATCATGAAAATATACACAAATATTAACAAGTATATACACCAATAACACAATGACTCGGGTCGTTCCTAAAACTCGCCATTTCCCCGGCAACGGCGCCAAAAACTTGACGTGTGCGCGACTACACAAATTTTTACAATGAAATTACACACGATTTGGTTTTAAATTTATAAAAGTGATTATTACTTTTACATCAAAACACACACGAAAGAGGCAAGTGTACCCCGTCATATATGTAGTAAAGTATCGGTAAGAACCAAGTATCGATCCAAAGAAATGGGCGGAGGAATAATACTAGACCTTTGTCACTAAACTACCGGTAAAAACATAAGTTGATTTGGTTTTTAATAAACTAAAGTAAGCATAAACGAATACATAATAAAACATAATAGAAAGTAGATAAAAAGCCTTGCTTAATACACAACCACAGCATGTCAACTAAGTCGGTTTTGGCACTAGAAGCATTCGGTCAATTTTCCATTTTAAGACAATTAGTATCCCTTTCGGGAATCCTAACATGACAATCATTCGGAAAGTTAAAACGATAAACACACTTTAACCACCTAAAATTGTTCTTTAACGTGCAATTGATAAATGTCTATGAAAATCTCTTAAAAATAAGTTAGTCATCCGTTAGGAGTTTTCTAACCGCACTTAAACAAGGAAAGCGACACCGATAAACACAATGCAACCACCAACTGTCAAGCATAAACTAGATTAAATCACAACCGAGTTCATTTTACAAATCTTGCACAATAATTCACCAAGATAGCAATTTTGGCCTAAACTACTAACTAAGCTAACAAATCATGGCAAGAATTTATAACGACACCATCTAACCCGTTAAGGTCCTTACGTGACGGCAAGCTCTCTTGATTAACAATAATTACATTTTATTAAATCACTAACCATTTCTAGTATCATGATGCATACATTTAAACCAAGCTAAACTAGTTAACTAAGTTCAAAGTTTACTAATACAAGATTAATTAAACTTCATTTTTCAACTATTTTAACTAACCAAGCATCAATCATCCAACATAATTACTTATAATCAAGAAATCAATATCAATAACAAGGTTGCAAACTAATCATCAAAGATTAACATAGAAAATACTTCAAGTGTCATTACAAACAAAGCTTAACATACTAATGGCTATAATCAAGCAAGGAATTGTTGTGTTTTTGCCCAAAGGCTACAATAATACATAAAGATTAATCTAAGTACTTGAAAGATTAACAAAATCATGGAAAGATTAGAAAACCAAACCATAAACAAGCACTAGACTAAGAATCCGGATAGTAATGGAGCTAAACGGCACAATGTGGCTTGAATCCGGGTCAAAAGCAAAGCCTCCGGAGCCTGTAAAATCGCCTGTGAAGCTCCCAAAATTCCAGAATAATCGAACAGAATGTTTCTGTTCTGTTTTTATATTTTTTCGCTGTCGCACGGTCGTTCTTCAGATGGCACGACCGTGCACTTTAAGCAATTATTAGGTATGGGGCACCATACTGCATACGTCATCAGATCTTTGACCAGATTCGATATCGCACGACCGTTCTTCAAATGGAACGGTCGTTCTTCGCCGGGTTCTTGTTGCACGAGCTGCTGCACTGGTGGTGCAATTCCGAGGTTTTTGCTGATGTTCGGAGCCACACGGTCGTTCTTCAGGTGGCACGTCCGTGCGTCCCCGGGATGACCTTGTATGCCTTGCATTCCTAGTCGCACCCTCGTTCATTGCCGGGTTAATCAACAATTGTCGGAGATGCACGGTCGTGCATCAGGTCGCACGACCGTTCCACAGGCCCAGGTCAGTTTCCTTAACAGAATGTTCGCAGCTTCGTCGTTTTGTCCGGAAAGTCCTCGTTTTCGCTATCATCTTGTCTGGTATGCTGTTTTAGGCCTGTAAACAAAAGTGTAGATAATTAAGTATCCGAATGACGGTTTTACGGCCGAAAACGCATAAAATAGGGGTAAAACCGGGGACTAAAATATGTGTAAATTAACGAATATCATGTACAATAAAATATTGCTATGTTTTGACTTAAATCTACTTCTATTCCTGAAATTATAGCTTTTTTCATATCTGATTTCCAACTTTTATCTAGTATTAAGGCTAATAATTTTGTTCCTAAATTTTTTCTTCCTAAAGCTTTAATTCCTATTATTATTAACCCTGTGTGTACAAAATTTTTATTTTGTTTTTTAATTTTTTCAATAGTATCTGGTGACAAAAGATCTAGGGTTACTGTATTATCTACTACCCTTAAACTTTCTTCTCTACTACTTCTTATAAGAGTTGTGTTTATATTAAATCTTCCTGTTTGATATAATATCCTTGGATTTAATATGTCTAATTGATGTTGGTTATATAATTCCAAATTTCTGTCTAAATCTATTTCTTTTTCTAGTTGTATTATATGTCTGTTACTATTAGATCCTGATCCTCTTCTAACTATCCTGTTTAAAAAACTGTCTGATGTTATGCTATCATTTATATTACTTGTAGAATTTCTAGCTTCCTGTATAGTTCTACTTCTTCCTAAAAAGTTATTATTATTATTATTCGTTTTCTTGGTTGCCAATGTGTATATGAAGTTGGTTTTTTCTCTATTTTTAACTTTTGTAAGGCTTCTGTAATTTTTTCAACTTCTAGAGGTGTATTTTTTCCTGTTAATATATTAGACTGATTTTTTATATAATCTAGGTTTTGTGATAATTTTTTAATTTCTACTGTTAAATTTTCTATTGTTTGTTTATTATTTATAGCTTCTTGTTGTAAACTAATACTAAGATTTATAAGCAAATCTACTAAAGTATTAAATTGTGAGTTATTTGTATGTAAAGTATGTTCACAAGGCTCTTTAATATTACAAATTAAAGTAAAATTATCTGTTGTAAAAGGTTTTCGGTGAGCTTTTTCAGAAAATTCTAAATTTAAGAACTCTAAACGTTTGATTATTTGAGAAGTACCAATGATTAATAAAATCCAACTCTCTTTAGCTTTTATCCCTTACTCCAAATTTCTCTTTTAAATATATTCTTATATTCCAACTATTAAAGAACAATAATAATATACAAACTAATCTATTAAACGATTTGATCTATATATTTGTTGTTTTAACTTAGCTCGTTCATAAATATAATACCTTAAACGATATTCATCTATATAATCTAACCAATCTCTTGAATCTAGATAACGAATTATTATATCATATTCTTTTAATTTATTTAAAAGATGTTTAATATAAAAACTAGTCATAGTGTAAAATCCTTTCGTTTATAATGTTATCAAAGCAACTATCTTTCCCATAATCTTCACCTAAGAGAGTTTCCCAAAAACACTGGGTTAACACGCCATAAAAGGGACTTGTCTTCGTCTTTTAGATTTTAAGAAAGCCTTTGCTCTGATACCAATATATCAGAGAGGGTGGTGAAATTTGAAAATTAAAACTATTAAAACTTAAAAATAACTTGAAAATTAAAATTGAAAATAGAGCTAGACTTACGGTGATGAGAGGGTGATAAAATTTGATGGAGATATGCACAGCGGATAATAATGGATGAGAGTATGCATAGTTTTAGTACCTAAGAAAAGTTATATATATGGAGAAACTAATGGAAAACAAAAATTAAGATACACTGATTTTAAAGAAAAACAAACAGAGAAAAATAATGATGAAGAATATCATTTTATGAATGTTGAGGAAGAAAATAAAGAAGAAATACTTTCTACATATGATACAGATAATGAAGAAGATGGAATAGATTTTAATTTCTTAAAATTTGAACAAGAAGAAACAATGGATTATACACTATTAGATTATGAAGAAGAATCGATAGATTGTTTTAAAGTAGAAGAAACAAATAAAACAATAGAACAAATTATAGAGAGAAAATTTACAGAAATAAATATACAACAAGAGGTAGATGATATGCTTATGGAATGTATAACAGAATTAGGATTAGATTATGAAGAAAGTTATAAAAAAATTACAAGAATATTATAATCTACCATTAGTAGAAGATATTATGAATGGAAAAGCTATGTTATCAGATTTTTATAAACAAGAACAAAAGACTATTTATTGAACACAACAGAAGTAGCAACTGGTTGCAAAACTCCATGATAAGGACAGCTATAGATTTTGCATCTTTACCATGGTTAGACCACACAGTTAAAGAACCTACCAAAGATTTTCAACAGTTTGTCAAAGAACATCAAAAGACTCCAGAAATTCCAGACCATTTTTCTTGGGAAAATTTCAAATTAATAGGTGAAGGACACTATACACAAATCTACACAAAAATAAATTGGAGTATGCTATTACCCTTTGCAGGGGAAGGAGATACTCTAAAATTACAACACATCTTTAACCTAGAAGATTTTCAAGACGATGAACAAGATAATGAACAGGATTGTTCAAGCCCACAGTCGATAGACAGCACACACAGAGATTTCTAGAAGATATGACGCAAGAGATGACGCCAGAAGACACAAGACAAAACACATGACAAAAGCCATGACGTTTCATGGTCCAATTATTCACAGAAAGTTGTTGAAAGATGCCTATATTTTCAAACCTAACTTTTGTCGTCTATTTTCTTTATTTTAGTCTTTGTTGAAAATTTTGCCATCTATTTTGTTTATTTTATAGTCTAGGTAAATAGGCTTTAAAACTTTAGTATGTTAGTTTTGCCTATATATATGGCAATTGTAATCGATTGTAAGATACGAGTAACCATTAAGAGCAATAATATTACTACTTCAATGGCACACTAAACTCTCTCCATATCTCTTTAGCTCCACTCCCTTAATATTCCAACTTTTTCCAGTTCTTTGTATTATATTCCAACCCACATAAAAAAAAAAAAAAAAAAAAAAAACCTTTCTTCTGCAACCTTCTACTCCGCTGTGCATACTCTCATCCATTATTATCCGCTGTGCATATCTCCATCAAATTTTATCACCCTCTCATCACCGTAATATATATATATATATATATATATATATATCATCTTGCTGCTCCAATAAATCCAATAAAGGCTTAATTTCATGTTGCTTCAATAAACAAAGGCTTTAATTTTGTTCTCTAATTTCATCCTCGTTTTGCTGCTCTAATAAATTCAATCCTGGTATTGCTGCTCTAATAAATAAAGGCTTTAATTTTTTTTCTTTAATTTAATCCTCGATTTGTTGCTCCAATAAATCCAATAAAGGCTTTAATCCTTTTTTATTTTTCTTTAATTTCATAGTTATCAATGTAATTATAACTAAAATAAGGATATAACGCATATCCATTTTATAGAAAACTCACTCAACCAAAAAAAAGAGGGGGAGGGGACTTTTAATGAAGCAGGGGCAAAATTGGAAAAAAATATTATTTCTACAAAAGAATTATCTATGATTAGCTTGAGACTTCATTTTATTTTCTTAATTTCTACAAAGGAATTATCTATGATTAGCTTGAGACTTCATTTTATTTTCTTAAAGTCTGATCTTAGAGCTAAATGCAAGTTCTAATACAAAGTTACACACTAAACAATCCTTGTTAGGTGTTTGGATATAGTAGATGACCACTCCTAAGCTTGCTAGTCTAAAAGTTAGATACGTATATTTTCAGCTTTTATTTTCCAAGTATTTTACACCGGATATCCTTTACATACAAAACATTTTTTTCTTATCATCTTCCTATTTAGACGCAAAATCATCAAAATAGCGGTTACATGATAAACATATGTCACCCGATTTAAACAATTTCTAGTACAAATGTAGAATACATTGGATGGAAAAATAATAGAAACATGTAAAATGAGGTATAATATTTCATTCAGTCAGGAATTAGCACGATATAATGCATCAATACATTCATTTTGCAACATAATAATTTACAAAGACTCAAAGTTTAAGAGTTGCCTTGGTCTAGAAATCACTAAACTTTATTCTGGCCCATAAGCCCAAGAACCTCTTCCCAAAGCCCAACACTTCCAGCAGTTGCCAGCCTAACTACATCTGGGCTACAAGCAGCAACAGACCAATACCCAGCCCTTATCTCATCTCTCAACTGCTCTTTCTCCCACCCACAATACCCATCAAAGAATCTAAACTCATCCACACCAACCACATTTCTCTTCACCATCTCAACACCACACCCAACACTCTCTTTAGTCCCATAATACAACCCATTCATTACTTCATCAAACACCCCACTATTCCTAACCCCTTCACCCCCTCCCACCAAAAACAAACCTTCCTCGAGGGGCCCGCCAAAGAACAATGGTCGGTCGGCAAACGTCCCTGACACATCTAGTGCGGTTGATCTCGTTTCCTTAATTGACATAAGCGAAGGCCGATTGAGTATTATGCCCGTTGGGCCCACCGGGCCCATTGATAATATAAGGACCACTGTCCTTTCAAATATGTGGACCCCATCTAGTTTCTCAGTTGCTATTAGTAAGCAACCTTTTTCGGGCTCATGTATTGCATGAGCCCATTTGTCACCTATTGAAACAGATGGTGACTGGTTCACCATGTTGTTAGGATCGGTGGCCAGAGAAGATTCTTGTGAGCTAAACGCTTGTTCTCCGGCCACCAGTCTTGCTCTGAATGACCGCCAATCGGCATCTAGGAACATGTTTTCCTCGTCTCTGGATGATGGTGATGGAGAATTTGACTGAGATTGACAACCTACGATAGGCAAATCAACCATAAATATAAGTTTCAACCACCATATTTATTTTTTTAAACGTCGAACACATACCCTTAAAATCTACTTCTAAAATTCACTTAGGTCGAACGTAGTGGGCGGCATAATTGGGCGGTATGCCCTCATAGCGCCGGAATAGCGCCTTGAACACCAAAACCACCGGCGCCATGTTTCAGAAATTTGGGGGAGGCGCCATTATCATCGCGCTGTGAGGGAGGGAGGTTATCAAGGTTGGACCAATCAAAAAAAGGTTAATGTTTTTTTAATTATTTAATAAAAACGAAAATTAATAATTAGGTATTGATGGGTAGGGGCTTTATGACTACGGGCTTAAATGCATAACGCCCCATAACGCCCACCCGTACACGTGGCGCGCCACGTGTCGCATAACGCCCACAAAGGGGCGTTATGACTACGCATGGCCTTATAGCCCACTTTGTAGGACTTAACCAGCACCACTTTAGTGGGGATAAATAAACAACTGACGCTACTAGGCCAAGAGGCCATCAGCAACCACCATATTTATAAACATTAACATCAAACGTTATTATTCGACTATCAATATCTCATAACTTTTCGCTAAAAACATGTGATTCTTATAATAATTAGACAAGAATACTTACATGTGGTAGCTTTCCTGAGGTGAAAGTTGGAAGATGATCTCTTGGGCTGCAAAAAGATTCTTGATTTGATGGAAGGGATGCCAACTTCCAGTGATTTAGTGAAGGAATTTGAAGAAAGACAACAAGCCTCCATTGTTCTTGATTCTTGAAACTAGAAATGGTTGGATTGGATCAATGCAAGATTTAAGTTCTATACATAAATAATAAACAAGATGAATGTGCACCACAAGGTTCATTTCAACCCTATCCTATACAAGTAGGCTTCCCCTTGGCTTTTCCATATTCTGAGTATGGGCCAGTGGATAATCTTTTACACGTCAGATGATTCAGCCAATAGGAGGGTTACACGTGGACTTAAAAGAAACTGGCAAAAAGATCAGCACTTTATGGAGGATGTGTCATATTCATAGCCATTTAGTTCTGCTGTGATTTGTTGAATATTATCCACAACTACAAATGATAAGCATCTGTTAAGAACTTTACTAAAAATCAATGAGAAAAAGTGTTCTTTGTGCATTGATGGGCTGTACGGTACATGTAAAGGAATGCATTGTATTGTAGCAGACCCCAAAGTCTAGCAAGAAAGTTTGTTAATGTTAAGTCAAACTTAAAATTATTGACTATTTGTGAAAAAGGGTGTATTATTTTCCTTTAAGACTTTTTTTCTTATTATTTTTTTTTATTTTTATTATTTTTTATTTTTTTTTTACTCAGGCGGTATATACCGTCTTCTCCCTCCATTGCGCCCCATAGCGCCTGCGCACACCAAAACAGGCGGCGCTATGGGGTGCAAAATCTTGTTCCCGTTATATGCATAGAGGCGTGAAGGAAGAAAAATTCAAAGCCCCACTAACACACATATATATACATACATATATACAAAGCCCCATACATATATAACCCCACTACACCCTCTCTTGTGATATAAAGTCTCATAAAGCTAATCTCTTACGCGTTTCGCCACTTGTCGCATAACTCCCCACAGGCTCCATGACTACATATGGCCTAAGTGATTCATTATTTATCAAACTCTTGGATAATTTATTATAGATTTAATAATATTATCTTAAAAAAAGTCTCAGTTGATTTATATTCCAAACATGAAAAATGATCCATCTGCTTAAACCTTTTGTATAATAAAAATAAAAAAGTAAATTTTGGACAAAATAGAAAGAAAAACTATGGACAGGGAAGATATGTTAGCGTTCGGTTCGTGGAATCTATCAATTAATTTATTTTCTAAACAAGAAAAATGATCCACTGCTTAAACCTTGTGTATAATAAAAATAAAAAATAAAATTTTGGACAAATTAAATAGAAAGAAAAACTATGGACAGGGAAAATATGTTGTTAGTGACTCCTTTTGCTACCTCTAATTACATAAGTTCAAAAATATGAAGTATACATTTATTAATAAATTAGGAAAGGCATACAGTTTTCATTACTGAATTTTATAAGTTTGTAAGACCATGTGTAGTGGTTAAAGAAAATAATGCCCCCACCATGGGGCATTATTCGACACGTGTCATCCCAGTCAGCATGGGGCGTTATTGCAAAAGTGGCGTAGTGGGAATAATAATGCCCCTTCCATTTTTTTTAAAAAAATCACGCCCCACTACGGGTGCTCTAAGGGTTACCAATAATCGCATCACAGCAAGAAGGGCAAATGAGGGTTTACCATTTTTGGTAAATGTATAGCGAATCTAATGGCCATAAACATAGAGAATAGAGGTTGGTCGAAAACCTTAGTGTTCTAGAAGCTCCAAGTATATGTTCCATAGCTCAATACAACCTGCAATAAGAGCAACAAAATAACTTAACTTTATCAAATGATTTATGCTTCAAAATTTAGCACAAATATTAAGTAATACATGGTCTCCTTTTTTGTAGCTTTTTCTGGCATAGAAGCAGTAAGCAAGGGCTTCTTCTTCGAATACACCATCGGTCAACCTAAGTGGCTTGGCAGCTACATCAGCAGCTATTAAATCTTCAAGGAGAACTTGCTCATCCTCAGTTGCAAATCAAATTGAATTACTTAAAGTACATGAAACTTTTCTTTAAAAAGTACATTGAATACATACCTTCTTAGAATAAAGGGTATTTTAATATAAGGGGTTATTAAGCATAAAAGGTAGGTTTTTGTTGTCATCTCAGAAAAATCATTCAGACGTGTTTTGAATGAGAGGCTCCGAACCTTGTAAGATAGTAAAGGCCAATTCTATTTTTCCGAGCCTCGTTCAAATTTCAAATGCTTAAGACAGATAAGTACGTAACGAATATTAAAAGTGGTGGGCAGAGAGGGTGACGCGGTTGGTGCCTGTCTACAGTGGTGGGCAGAGAAGGTGACGTGGTTGGTGCCTGTCTGCCTGAGCGTCTACTGACAAATACCGATCGGAATCGAAGGTACCTGCGAGTATACATGTATTCACATCTGCATCATGACTATGCTACAAATACAGAAAAGACTATTCGATATAATCACTTTTAATATAAGGGGTCAATGTTATAAGATTATCTGATCATAAACATATAACATAAGCCGATAAAGAGACTATTTGACTTTCCCTGAAGTAGAAATTGACTAAAAGTGCAATTTGCCCAATACAACACTAAGGTTACAATGCCTTGCATATCATGTCATTGTACAGTGCATATCAACGAAACAATAGGAATGGAATGTTCTCCATGAAACTGGAGGGTGTTGGATGTAAATTAAGATGGTTCTAAAACAAAGAGTATAAAATAATTTGCAAGGGTGTTAACTATCAAAGATGATGGTTTAACAAAAAACAAATGTGACTTCTTTACCAAAACATGACTCAACTAGTACATATATTGAGTGTAATGATCCAAACCTGGGAAAAAAGTAGGGGTATTCAAAGTTGGAACATTGGATCATGACGGTTAAACCCGAGACAAATAGAAAAAAATAAAGGTCAGAGACCAAAATGAAAGGTGTTAGTTTTGGTCTTGATCTGGTTAGACATCTAACAAAACTTTTGTAAAAGATCATTCGTTTCTCGTGTTATTTTGAGCTATCTTGTTCACTTGTCAATATCGTTGTTCACACGTAGATAGTGTTTAACCTCATAAATCTATGGATACACACAAAAAATGTCATTCCACTCTTCATCCGATTCGTCTAGCTCTTCATTCAATTGATTGATCGACGATATGTTTATCGCAACCACTCAGGAGGCGATTCAGATTTGTGTGAAGAAGCCGAATCGTCTACAACGCGTAGCAGACAAGCACCTCTTTAACGAGACCATTTAGGTGCTCATGACCGTTTAATGTAGGGGTGAGCATGGTGCGGTTTGGTGCGGTTTTAGCATAAAACCGCAACTCATACCGCGAGGTGCGGTTTTTATTTTTTTAAAACCACATGTTGCGGTTTTTTTGCGGTACGGTTTTTGCGGTTTATTTGCGGTTGCGGTTCGGTTTCGGTGCGGTTTCGGTTTTAATAGTTGAATACATCTAAAAAAAACTCTCAGCAATACTTGAATGCATCTAAAAAAAACTCTCGGTTTTAATACTGGAATACATCTAATACTTGATGGTAATTAGAATATAATTTTTGCAAGAGCAATGTGAAGAGCATATGTATGGGCTAGAGGACATCAATCAAAACAAGAGTTTGTACTAGAAACATGTCTAGAATAATAGTTGCTATGTGAAACGGTGAAAGCTTAATCACATAGTCGTATCCAAATAAAAACGTAATATTGTTTCCAACTCATTCTTGTTTCCAACTTTCAATCTTTCCAACTTTCAATGTTTCCAACTATCATTTGCCATTAGTGTTTCCTAGATAGAAAAAAAAAACAAAAAATATATGTTAGTAGGTATTTGAAATATAAACTCACACATGTAAAGAAAACCTTAACAAAGTCAAGTCTGTACTTTTTTTTTAACAAACACAGATTATATAATATATAGGGAATTTTATATTTAAATCTTTAAGTATATTATATAATATATATATATATATATATATATAAAATTTTGCGGTGCGGTTTCGGTTTTTTGGTGTGGTTTTTAAAGCTAAAACCGAACCGCACCATACCTTTGCGGTTTCGGTTTTTGCGGTTTCGGTTTTTGCGGTTTTTGTGTCGGTTGCGGTTTTGCGGTTTCGGTTTTTACGGTTTTTGGTGCGGTTTCGGTTTTCGGTTCGGTTTTTGCTCACCCCTAGTTTAATGCATGAATATTTTTGTGAAAATTCGTTGTATGACGATGAATAGTTTAGGCATCGGTTTCGTATGAGCCGTAGTATTTTTTTAGAAATATATAACGATCTTGCGGGCCAATATCTATTTTCCATACAAAGAGAAAATGCTAGTCGCAAAATTGGATTATCTGGAATACAAAAGTGTACAGCCGCAATCCGACAACTAGCGTACGACATCGCGACCGATGCGTGGGACAAATATTTAAGGATGTCAGACAGAACTTGTCGTGACAGTCTTGATAATTTCTGTGAAGGTATTCGTTAATTATTAATTGTTACTTATATTTTTATTATTGCTTTTATTCTTATTGTTGTTGTTACTTTATAGTTTAATAATGTATTACGTTAGGTGTCATTTTTCTTTACGGGAGGCGATATCTGAGGATAGCGACTGTTACTGACGTTCCACTTTTATACGAGGCCCATCAACGGATACACGGGTTTCCTGGGATGTTGGGTAGTCTTGATTGCACACATTGGGAGTGGGCGGCATGTCCAACCGTTTGGAAAGGACAACACCATCGTGGTGGCCACGATGGTCTATCCCTAATACTACAAGCGGTCGCATCTCAAGATTTATGGATTTGGCATGGCCGGTGCTAACAATGATATCGTTGTTTTACATTTGTCGGGTCTTTTCGACGATATCATAGATGATGTTGCACCAAATACTTCATTCTATGCAAATGATGTGGAGTATAAATATGGGTACTATCTTGTCAACGGTATTTATCCGGAGTGGGCTACGTTGGTGAAAACTTTTTCGTGTCCAGATGACGAGAAACGATTGTATTACAAGAAAAAAACATGAGATGGAAAGAAAAGATGTCGAGTGGGCTTTCGGTGTATTAATAATAGGGCTGGCAATAGATATCTGTATAAGATAAGATTAGACATGTTTACTGAAAAAGTACACAACGTGATTTTTTTATTTTTTAAAAATAAATATAATTATGAGGTTAGGATCAATCATTTCTTCTTCTGGTACATAAAAAATAAACTGTGTTATAAACATGAGATATAAAGTAGTTAAACGAGTTGTATTCATGTTTAATACTTGTGTTACACGCGTCGTTAGAGACCTGTTAAACCCGATAAGACACGATTTGCCAGCCCTAATTAATAAAGAGATGGTTTATCATTGCCCAACCGTCGAGGATACTTGGAAAACGTAAAATAAGAAACATCATGTATACGTGCATCATCTTGATATTGGAGGAATCAGACATAGCCTTTTGTGCCAAGAGTTATGATGAAGGTAACCAACCGACGAACCCACTTGTAACACCTCGCAAAATCATGCATAATCTAATAAAGACACGTGTCATGGACTTAAAACGTGTAATGGATTGATCTGGAGGGACTAAAATTGTCAAACAATGTAAATATGTAAGTAAAAGGATCCAAAGTGTCAACATGCCAATCTTGTGCCTCTGATTGACCTCACACGACATTCGTATTCTTTATTGAATAATTTGTCGAACATAGAAAGTCGTTTGTGCATAAATTAAGTGTTGGTACACTTTATGTGGGCGCGACTCGGCTTGGTTCGATTCGATTCGATTCGTTTCGGTTCGACTCGGTTAGATCCGGCTCATGTCCGACGTCACGACATTCCTCCGTCGTGCGCCCCAGAGTTCGACACGCGAAGCACGGAGCGCCGCAAACCCATTCCTGTTTACACATCACCATGACATCATCATTGTGATGTCATGATGATGTCACAGATTTGTCCTATGTTGAAATTGTGCAAACATTTAGTCAACAGAAAGTAATCTGGGCCGTATATCTTCATGTGGGCTTCAACTTGCATTTGGACTTGCTTTTGTTTGGGCTTCCAATGAAGACTGTAATGTTGGACGAAGACACTATATGACGAAAACACAAAGGTGACGAAATCAAATGTGATTTCGTCGAGATATTGGATTTCATCAATCCGATTTTGTCCAGAACTGGTTTTCGTCATGTTGTTAGTATAAATACCCAGACATCAGACAGAAACAAGGGAGAGAAGTCTGAATAGATTTCACTGAGCGAACACATTGTAACACACACTGAGAGTTTACAGAGACCATTTGTAAACACCGCATTGTAACCGTTTTCTAGCATTAATACATTGAGTGTTAATCGTTGAATATTGTGTCTTACGTGTTCGTAACTTGGTTTAACTTACCCGTTTGGATTCCGCACTTTCGGGTTTGTCGGAAAACAGGGAATAGTGGTTACTCGATCCTCCGGGTGGACCTACAATTGGTATCGGAGCATTGGCTCGATTCCTTGTTAAAACCAAGTTTGTTTATCTTGTGTTTTGAAAGATTTTCATGCATTTTCAGAAATTGTTCTTTAAGATTTGAGCTTTGAATTTCAACTTTTCTGGAAAATCTAGTGTTAAATTCTTGAAAATCTTGTATTTTGCCGTTAGTTCATTCAAAACCTTGTTAAAATCTTTGTTATACATGTTGTATTAAGGTTTTTTTTATTGAAATTCTAAGCAAAATCGTGTTTCGGAAAGTTGTTTGGTGACCGGAATCATCATAATTTTCGCCGGAAAACTCATCAAGTTCACCACCTGTTGTGTTCTTCGGTTACCTTCAAACTGTTTTTCAAATCATACACTTTCTAATCCTTTGATAAAGTTACTGTGCACGTTGTTGGTAAATTGAAAATTATTTCTTGTTTGAAAATTGTGCCTTCAAAGTATGATGATTATTTGAGTAGGTTGAAAATTGTGGCATTGTGTCAGGATAGAGATAGGCTTCTTCGAAAAAGGGTGATCACTTTGTCACTAAAAGATAAGGCTACGTTGAAAAATTTTACCAAACCTCACCTTCACCTTATCTCTTTGTTTGACTAAAAGTAATTGTTTCACCATAAAATAAAAAAAAATAGAAATAGAAATAGAATCTGATTTCATTAAATCCGATTTCATCTCACATCCCTGTCAACGAAAACCCAAAAGGGACGAAATCCACCCAGCCGAAATCCCTTTCACTCCCTCCTCAGCCGAAAACACCTTATTGCTGAAAACACTCCCAAGCCGAAATCCCTCCTGGCCGAAAACCCTTACCTTCTGGTCGAAATCACTCTGTCTTGTCTTTGCCAAAATCACTTGTCTTTGTTTTGTTTTGGGCCATCAGCCGAAAACACCTTGTAGCCGAAATCCCTTGAATATCTAGACGAAATCCAATTTGTAAATCATCAACGAAATCACATTCTGATTTCGTCAAACATTCTCATACCTGTGATTTTAAACAGAGGACTTGCAAAAGGTATCTAACTTTGTGTTTTCAAGTGTTTGACCAGGTGTTATCATTCTGATATCAAATATGAGTTGTATAAGTCCTTGGGATTGGAGTACGGATCCACAACCATCTCAAAAACAGATGTCGTTGGCCGAATATATGACGAGTACCATACCTAAACAACAATAGTCAATAAGTTCAAGTCAATGGGCAATGGTGTCGAATCAAAATCAGAGCATTCAAAATATTTTGCTTAGTGAGAATGAGACGGGTAGCAACAATTGCCCGCCAAAGCTGAATCACATGAACGACTATCCATCATGGAAGGGTCGTTTCCATAATTACGTTCAAGGGCAAAACACAGAATTATGGACGTGCTTCACCTCTGCATTTAGTGAAGCTCTTGAAGAAGCAGGATCAAATGCGACAACTTTCAATAATATGCAAGAAGCCGACAAAAAGGCATATGATCTGGAGAAGAAGGCGTATGCTATTCTCACTCAAGCACTTCACAGAGACATCTTTCATCAATTCTCTTATTGTAAGAACACGAAAGGTTTATGGGATGCATTGGTAGCGAGAGGAGAAGGAAATGCGGCCACACGGAAGACGCGTCAGGATTTACTAAAGAAGGAGTTTGAAGGGTTTATGTTTTTGCAGACTGAAACGTTGAATGAGATGACAACTCGTTTTTATCATTTAATTAGTGAACTGATTTCTTACAAGGTTGTTGTATCTTCACAGGAAATAGTCGCACGGTTTGCTGATGCTCTACCACCAAAGTGGAGCCCATTCATTGAGTTGTTAAAGCATACAGGTGTATTGGATACTGTCAGTATCTATGAGTTTGTTCAAAAGCTGGAGAACAAGGATGCAGAAGAAATCAGAAAAGCTAAACTAATTCCTGTCCCTCAAAATCCAGAGATGTACTTTGGAGGGATTGCTCCTGCTGCTAGTACAAGCCAGCAACCAAAGATACAAACAGCTTATGTGTCAAATGCTTTCGACCCAAGATCCTATTTTGGAGGAGTAGCCACACCTCAACCCCAATTTGACATAAATGCCTATCTTCCGAAACCTCAAGTTGCACCTCCCCAACCCCGATCCAGCTGCCTATTTTTCTAAACCTCAAGTAGCCACACCTCAACCCCAATTTGATATAAATGCCTATCTTCCGAAACCTCAAGTTGCCACACCTCAACCCCAATTTGATCCAACTGCCTATTTTTCTAAACCACCATAAGCCCAACCACAACAAGCCTTCTATGGTAACAAACCTGATACTTCAAATCTTTCCAAAGTGAGTGTAGAAGCTGCACGGGATCACATTGAAATTCTTACCACTATGGTTAATGCCTACAGCGGATTAGTCGCAAGTCAAATTGGCAACATTAATTTGACAAACGAAGACTATCAGCAGATAGACAGGGACGAAATGGAGTTAATGGATATCAAGTGGGCGTTTGCAAGTGCTGTTAGAAGGGCAAAGGATTTCATGACTCGAACTGGAAGAACTTCATTGGAAGGCAAAAATGATACGAAGTACGGGTTCAATAAAGATGCGGTTACATGTTACAATTGTGGCGAAAAGGGTCACTTCAAACGTGAGTACACCCTACCAAGCAAACAAGGAAATCAGAATCCGTTCAGAAATCAGACGAGTACTTCTAATGCAAATCAAGACAATCGTGAACGAAGGATAGTAGCAGTGAACAACAGTCAGAACCAGAACCAGTCTGGACATTCAAACACCAATCAAGCATTGACTGTTCAAGCTGATGAAGGATGTGATTGGTCCGTACAGTTGGGAGGAGGAAGTGCATGTTATGCGAAGATCATCAATCACATCAAGCACGTTCACAAGGAAGAATTTTCTGAAAGTGACGACAGCTCGGGTTATAGCGGGAGTTCAGATGAAGAAAGCTCGAATGCGGGAGATTATCATTCTGAAGATGGATCTTTTTCTTATCAGACTGCCTTTATGGCAAATGTCTCGGCCTCGACAAGTCAGGTAAATTCTGATCCTCCTACTCCTAGTGTTTGTAATTCTTGTGCTGAATTGAAGCTTGAATCTGAAACGGTTCATAGTCACAATCAGAGTTTGGTTATTGAACTGTCAAAGTGCAAAGAGGCAAACATGGCCTTAGCTCGCAATGAAAAGGAGTTTAAAACAGTTATTGAAACCCAAAAGAAAAGTGTTTCCGAATTAACAAAAACTGTTTTCAACAAACAAATTGGTATTAATAACTACATTAATATCATTGAGGAAACCAAAAAGGAGCTAGCAGTTGCCAAATGCGAGCATGATGCGATCAAGCTGAAATTGGATAGTTATTCTAACTCCCGATATGTGCTTGATCACATCATAGACGTTCAAAAGCTGAAAGGAAACGTTAAAGGCGTTGGTTATAGGAAGTGTCCACCCCCTTTGAGACACGACTATACCAAGTCGCCCGATGAAGAGGATATGCCTCGTTTTGAACCCAGTGTACCTCTTGATTATGGGGATGTTACAACTGGCTTAGGGTTCAAAACGGACAATTCCTCGGAGGGCTCATCTGGAACAAGCGAAAATTCAGCATCTGTTGGTACGGAACAAAGTCCTCCCACAGTTGAGGACTATAACTCGTCAGATGATGAACCAGATATGAGTGATGAGGATAAATCTCTTGAGAAGAACAAAGGAGTTGAAGTTCCTTTTGAGAATCACATTCTGTGTGATCCTCCTACTCCTATTGCAATCAACTGGTGCTAAACAAGAGATAGATCCTATCACTGAGATAGTGTCTACTGTTAAAAGTGATAACGTGTTGTATACTTTAGTCGGTGATGACAAAATTTATTCAAACAAAGATTTTCCAATCAAAAACGTCAATCAATCCTTGATTGATAAAATGTTTGAAGATAATACAACTAAGTTTTTGGGAAAAGCGATCCCGAGAGTTTCAGTAACTCAGTGTGATCCTATTCCAAAAGCTGAAGTGAGGAAACAATTTGGAAATCAAAAATTACCGACTAAACAACAACCTGTCGCTTTTAAGGGTAAACAGCAACAGCAGCGAGCTCAAAATTCTAAAGGTTCACAACCGAAGGTTGAGACCAAAGGAGCTCGTTTCAAGAAGAAAAACAATGATGTTAAATTTGTAGCATCCAAGGGTACTGATAAAATTGAGACTTTTGAAAACAAATCAAACACCGATTTTGTCCAACAAGTCAAGATTTTAAAACGTAACGCTCAAAACAATTACACCCAACACACAAACGGGTGTGATAAAGGAACAAGTACCTCTGGGTCTACAGGTTCAACACGTGAAAGTCGAACCGGTTCTCCTAAGTTTGTTGAAAGGAGAACTTGTTTCAAATGTGGGAAGGTTGGGCACATCATTAAAGACTCCAAAAACTCGCCCAAACCAAATTTTGTTGAAAGAGCCCCCTCTGAACAAGGTCACTCACAACGTCGTCCTGTTTCTCCAAAACATGATAAACGCACTGTTAAAGAACAAGAAACAAAACAACGACGTCAAAACGTCAAAGAAGTTGAAAAGGCGTTAAAACCGGAGGTTGTCCAAACAAAGTCTGTTAAGTTAGAGATTAAAAATGAAAAACAAAAACAGATTTGGAAACCAAAATCGGTAACTGTTTCAAGGGAAGCTCAATCCATTCCGAATCATCAGGAAATCGAAGTCACAATCCTCGATAATGAAGGACGACCGAAGTCTGTTAAGGCTTGGGTCCCCCTCTCCAACTAATCTCTGAGTGAGTGTGTAGGATGTTCCAGGAGGAACTATCGATAGTCATCGGATTGTTGATAGTGGAGTGTCCATGCACAAGATCAGCGACAAAAGAAATTGTTGCCTTTGATGGAGAGAAAAAGAAAAGAAGACAGAATTGTCTGTCGAAAGAAATTGAAAACCTTCGACAAAATGAAAATCATTTCAAAGTTTGATTGTTAAAGGCTTTGATCGGGTCCCCAGGATAGATTCAATCAAAATGTACGCACCTGCAGCACGTCTGAAGTTCAAACTCAACAAGATGAAGGTGCAGTGTACATTTCTTCATGGTGTGATTGAAGAAACTGTGTTTGTTGAACAAACCAACCGGGTGTGCGGATGCCTTGGCGTGGATTGAACAGCCGCACACTACTTCTGAAAGAGAAAGACAAAGACCTTAGCTGGTACAATGTGGAAGACCAGCCGGACCCAGAGGTCTATGATCTTGTTGCTGTCAAGAGACTTCTCAGTAGCTACTAAATCGACTTTGAAATCCACATCGGGTGGATATCCAGTTTGGGAGAGCACTCAGATTCCTGGCAATGCACGAAGCAGTTGCAGGATACGGTTTTGAATTTCTAATCTCTCCTATAGCTGTCGATATTTAAGCTGCTTTATAAATTGTTATCCTCTCGTACAGCACTCTTTGGCCTGACACGTTGAACTTGAATATCACCTCACACGTGATTGTTTCACTATGAAACTCGTCAATGTTGTCATGGTCCGCACCGCTTACCGACGTGCCAACTCATTTTTTCCAAAATTCGATAAATCATTTCTGATTCAAAAATTAATTTTGGTAAACGGCATTAAGGTAAAAACATGAGTTAACCGACATCGGAAAATCGTTTTTGTAAATTTCTTTGTGTCTTTTAAATTTATCATAGTTTGTTGATTTTAGGGGGAGTAAATCCAAATTTGAAAAATCCAAAAACAACGAAAAATTTCAAAACGCAAAAACATTGGAAAAACAAAAATGAGTTTCCTGGCGAGAAAAAGAGAAAATGATAGTAAATCAGTGGTCTGTCGAAACCTTTTTAAACCGAAATGCAAAATGAAAAACGATAAGCAGCTCTATATAAGATGTATCGGTAGGCTCACAATCATTTTAAAGTGTGCAGGGTGATATAAACCTTAAATCGACTGAAGACCAGGTGGGAACCGCACATTGGCATATGGTCTTAGTACCGAAATTTCGTTTGAGAGGTTGCCGAGGTTCTGAGATATTCGGTCTTTATGCTGTCTTATCATCTGGGTATCATGGTTGTTTCTTTTACCGTAAAAATAACGGAGACGAAGTCTAAGATCTTCCATGATACTATACATACGTGTACATATTGCATTCGACCTCAATAAGTGATCAACAATCACATGTCCCACAAAATAAGTGATATTATATCACAGATTCTTTATCCGGGAGTCAAGTTCGTCTCTCTGCTGTACGAAAGTACTGACCTATTCACGGACTTGCTCCTGTGCCCTCATGCATCTGAAAATCAAGTTCCTCATCAATAAGTGATTCTATCACATAGGGCTTGTTTTCAAATCAAAATAAGTGAGTTTCTCACATCTTTTATACGGTCAAACAGATGATAAACGGTATACTCACCGGTAAGATGAACTCTCGTGCATACCTTGATACGGGAATGTGTCGTGTGTGGATGAACACCGGTCGGTAAGTATAAATCATACCTTAACGTATCCCCTCGCCATGATTACATCTAATAAGTTGAGCTTATGTGGACAACAATACCGATAATTGTTATAGGATGCTTATCTAAAATGTTAACTAATTGAACAACAAGAGCGTTTTGGCATGACCGTACACTGATATGATTCTCTTACCCTCGAAACTCGCAAAAAGAATGTCTGTAAATATTTGTTTACTGCTTTCAGTTTCTGCATCTCTGTATATATTTATTTATTGCTTTCCGTCTTTACTTTTGAAAAATGAAAAATTCCAAAAAGATTTTAGGTGAGTTTTAATATAAACTTTATAAAAGCCAAAAAGATTTTGCTTCTAGTTTATTTTTGATTGACCGATGTTGGAACTCGAGTCTATCCTACCCAAAATCCTGATCGTAAGCCGGAAAACAATTGCATCTTCATAAACAGTCGAAGTTAACAAGTTTTGAAAGTTAAGAACTAAAATTGAACATATTTGTTTAAACTTTCAAACTGTTGTCGGTCGGTGTTTGATTGAGATTTGATCTCATATGTGTCATTTGTTTAAATGTTAACTATATTCCAAGCGGTTGTTCTCATTACGCGTTTAGCTTTCTTGCATGTGCAGATGCTAAAGGCGAGGAGAACATGTTCGATGACAAGCTTTGGAATGAAGACACGAAGTGGAGGCACTCAAAGGATAAAGATGATCGAGTTGCCGCTGACCCTTCATCAACACCACATGGATCTAAAGATTTGAAGTTCAAAAGATTCACGAGCATCATTCAAGGGGGAGTTTGTTGATACACTCCCTGACTGTGACACGTGAAGACCTTTGAAGATCCTCCGACACAAAAGACATGGAAGACGAACCTCACGAGTAGCGTCCAAGGGGGAGTTTGTTGGTACACTTTATGTGGACACGACTCGGCTTGGTTCGATTCGATTCGATTTGTTTCGGTTCGGTTCGACTCGGTTAGATCCGGCTCATGTCCGACGTCACGACATTCCTCCATCGTGCGCCCCAGAGTTCAACACGCGAAGCACGGAGCGCCGCAAACCCATTCCTGTTTACACATAACCATGACATCATCATTGTGATGTCATGATGATGTCACAAATTTGTCCTATGTTGAAATTGTGCAAACATTTAGTCAACAGAAAGTAATCTGGGCCGTATATCTTCATGTGGGCTTCAACTTGCATTTGGACTTGCTTTTGTTTGGGCTTCCAATGAAGACTGTAATGTTGGACGAAGACACTATATGACGAAAACACAAAGGTGACGAAATCAAATGTGATTTCGTCGAGATATTGGATTTCATCAATCCGATTTTGTCTAGAACTGGTTTTCGTCATGTTGTTAGTATAAATACCCAGACATCAGACAGAAACAAGGGAGAGAAGTCTGAATAGATTTCACTGAGCGAACACATTGTAACACATACACTGAGAGTTTACAGAGACCATTTGTAAACACCGCATTGTAACCGTTTTCTAGCATTAATACATTGAGTGTTAATCGTTGAATATTGTGTCTTACGTGTTCGTAACTTGGTTTAACTTACCCGTTTGGATTCCGCACTTTCGGGTTTGTCGAAAAACAGGGAATAGAGGTTACTCGATCCTCCGGGTGGACCTACATTAAGGATCGAGTTAATTACTGTTTTCGTCCCTGTGGTTTGTCAAAAATCACTATTTCAGTACATTAGTTTAAAATTTGCGATTTCAGTCCCTGTGGTTCCACTTTCGTAACCATTTCAGTCCCTGTGGTTTCACTTTCGTAACCATTTTAATCCATTTATTCTGTTAGTATAGGGACTGAAATGGTTACGAAAGTGGAACCACAGGGACTAAAATCGCAATTTTTAAACAAATGGACTGAAATAGTGATTTTTGACAAACCACATGGACGAAAACAGTAATTAACTCTTAAGGATCTTACAAAACATAGGGGTTAAAAGTGTCAACATGTTAAATATTACCTCTGAGTGACCTTTTAACGATCCCAAAAACATTGTAATAATTGTATATTTCGCTCTCAAGAATAATTGATAGTAATTTTGTGGAGTTTCGATGAAAACAAGACTTTTTGGGTGACCTTACATCTAACCGGGAGCTTAACGGAGTTAATATGTGACCCAAGGTCCTTAATAGTTAACTATGGGGGTCATAAGTGCAATAAATGGAAGTTATTTAAACTTAAAATGGACCAGGGACTGAAATTGCAAAGTTTGGAAAGTGTTTACCGGATTTTCCCATTGTCGTGGCCCGCGTAGACTCCCTATAAGTCTTACGCGGCCCGCGTAAAAGTGCCAGCGACTGAAAAACCTGCACAGCTCCAGGTTAAGTCAGTTCCACCGCCTTTGCATGCTAATTTTCGATTCTAGGGGCTTGTTTGATGGCTTCTTCTACCACCACAACACCTGTAATCATCTAGGAGCCTCCCTAAACAGGTGTAATGATCTTGGCAACTTCAAATCTCCTATAAATAGCCCATATTTTGATCACTTAGAACTTACACAATTGAGTTTTCATTCAAAGCTCACTCTCTGAAGTCTCTTGGAGCTCTAGGAAGTTTTCCTCAGTTCAAATTTCGTGCTAAGGATTCTTGTAAGCATTCTTAGCTTCCTAAGTTTAAGTTTTATTAGCTTAATGACCGAAAGTCAAAGTTATCGTAATTAAGGTTTGACTTTGTGATTAATCACAAACGGTCCAGCCATTATTCGAATTGAAAGTGGTTATGTGTTGGTAATTATGTAGGTAATAAGCCCTTAAAAGGGCACCTTCTAATTATCACATTATCTTGGTCAATTGTCGGGTCAAACTTATTAATAAAAAGTCAAACATGTCAGTTTTTACAAATAAATTCATAACTGATAATGCAGAGGTTATGGAACATGTTTTGACACTAAAATAACTTGGTAAATAATATAAGAACATGTCTAAGCATGTTCAACCCGACAATTTTGAGTTTAGGCTCGGTTCGGAACCGAAAGTCGCAAAAGTAGACTTTTGCTTTGACTTTCAGTTCTGACCCGAATTAGCTTAGTTTAGATACACCTTAGGGTTCCTTTAGGACCATATTATAGGTTAGTATAACCCTCTGAGGTTATACAACTTGGTTCCATAGAAATCCTAGTTCATTGCATGTTTCCGTTAAATGCTTAAAAGTTGACCATTATGCCCTTTTGATATTAAAACGAGATTTTTGAAAATGTGAGAGGAAAAAAACCTTTATTACTAATATTTAAGTATGTCCTAAAAGTTTGACATCATATTATGGTCTAAAATAGAAGTTATGCGCGATATTGTAAAATGAAAGCTTTTTATTAATTAAATGACAATTTTGGCATAAATCATATTTAAACCCAACTTTTTACACCAAACTTGCCACCTCCTGTTAAGATATAATATTTAAGGATTTTTGGAAATTTTTGTTAAATTTTAAACTGATCATAACATAGGGTTCTTGCATAGGCTCGGTAATTGACGGTAATGCACTTCTTGCTAATAAAATGAGTTTTACACATCCTTTACATATCAAACCTTTTTATACTGATTTTATACATTAAATAAATTATTTTAAATAGAAGAGGCTGATCAAAATCTCATATTTCCTTAATCAACCCGAATACCGTCAAATACCGACTTTTATGCGATTTAGGCGCATAGTATGGGTTAAAACTATATTTAACACCTAAGACTTATTACCTCCTGATATTATAAGTAAAATTTTATACTTTAATAGTAAGTAAAAGTTTTGAACTCCGATTTCCAAATTTGCCCCTTATAACATATGTGAAATGACCAAAATGCCCCTACGGCGCATAGTTTGGCCATAAATGATAAAATTCACATATATATGATATCTTACTGATGTAACTCGTTAAAATAAATATTTTTACTAATTATTTTAGACCAGAACCTCAGATTACTATTTAACCTCTTTTATAAACTTTAAAATGACCAAAATACCCTTACGGGGCTTAAATTGGTTTTAAATTCGTTTTGGGCATAATAGAAGATATCCTACTGATATCATAACATATTTTAAGCATATTAACTTGTGGAACCTGTACATGACTCATTTGGTTACCCGTTATGCATATTCGCGTTCGGTACGGTTTATGTAACTAGTTTGCATAAATTAACCGAAACGGGTCAAACCTAATCATTTTTACTTCAAAATCCAGAATGTGTTTGGTTTACCCATTTTATACAAGTATTCATACTTGTCGGGTCTAAATCACATTCTAATCCGGTCTTCGCTTAATCTTGCATTTTGAACCGCAAACCTTTCATTAAAACTAACCGGTCTAAGTTTAAACTTAAGTAAAACCCGTTAGGAATCTAATAGGTTATTAAAACCTTCGTTCCATATTTAGGAGCCCAGTAAAAGCTATTTGCACTTGCTGATTGATATACGGCTGAGATTAAAATTATATTTTTCTCAGGTAAATACTTTTAAATTATTTTCCGTTATACGGGCTTGGGATACTGATGTATTGCAAAATACATCCTTTATTCGTGTATAGTTTGTATAGATTTCCGTTATTTCTAGTTTAGTTTTAGTTAGAATTGCGTGTTATTGATTATATTTACGTTTTCCAGGCCTTGGTACATAAACTTGCTGAAAATTGTGTGGAACTGAGCTGAATTGCATAAACACCAAGTCCCGGAACTATTTGGAAAAAGAGTTAGAATTATTTTGAAGATTTTGGGAGTTTAAGCTTGAAAATTCTAGCAACATTCTGTGAAAAAACAGTCGTGGCGTCGCGCCACGGCAGAACTTCTCATCAGTCGCGTAGCGCCAGGATAAAACAAATAAAAGCTGGATTTCTGCATGGTGGCGTCGTGCCACCAAGATTGGTCTCACCCATCGCGCGACGCGACAGGCATATCTGACGTGTTTATTTCGTTAAAAACTAGGGTTTAGTATATAATCTAAGTTAATCATCATTAATGAAGAACTTACGAATTCAAGAAACCCTAGGCGAATTTCAGAGCTGATTTTACGCTTTTCGGAGTACTTTGGCTTGCGAGAATCATCCGGTTGAAGCACGGAGCATAGGAAAGAAGATTGTTCGGGTCTTATATCCCGGTTTTCATTATTTTCTTGTTTTGATACTTTTACAATGAATTCTTGTTTTGAACTTGTTTTGTTTATTCTAGACATCATGTTTTCAGGCTAAAACCTTCGTTACTACCTAGGTTAGATGATAGTTTAATGAAGTTTGGATTTTTAATGGTTTTCTATTGATTTGTTATGGATTGATCTTTGAAAGTAAATAATTCTAGAATATCTGATTTGGTGCGTATGCGTATTTAACTTTGATTGTTGATTACTTGTTGTTTCACATAAATTTTGGTGGATGTCTTTCACATGATAAATTTGTGTTGATTATTCGCATCTTTGCAGGTTCGGGTGATCTTTGGGTAAATCGGTCGATAGCCTTAGAAACAGTAATTAAAATTCAATTAGAATTAAGTATTCTGCTTAACTTGTCACTGAGAGGCTCGATGTCACACCCCGATATTTCCACGTATTACCGGTGGGCCCGGTGGGGAGTATCGTGACGTAGTTGATATCATCATAGTCAAACAACACAATTTTAAATGCATAGCAGAAGCAAAAGGTGAATCACATTACAACCGAATAAATAGTAATATCAAAGTATTACAATTTGGACAGTAAAAGATCCACAGGCGGATCAAAAGATAAAAGATCATTGTTCAACAGACTTTAACATCTAGAGCTTGCAAGACTTGATTAATAATGCCAGGAGTAGCCAGCCTATTTCGTCTAGTACCTGCACTTAGCCTTTTTGGAAAATACGTCAGTTTACACTGGTAAATACAATTAACTGACTCATTTCGAAAAGAGTTTAAGAAAATTAGTTTGAATGCACAAGGCACAAAATATCTTTTATAACTTGGGACAATTTATTTAAAAATAATCTTGTATACAGTTTTACTTATTTGTCATCCGTCAGGGCCGGTTGGTAGAGCCGGTCAAGATTAACTGACACGACACAGGTATAATGCCCACAAGGTTGATTCCTTTACGTGGATTACCAGTTTTTACATATGCAACTGTCAGGTGTATGCCTACACCCCGTGCTTAGGTCGTGGCCATTTCGTAAAATGATGCCAAGGATATCCGGGACATGGTCATTTAACCCCCAAGGGCCATACACCAAATAATACAGGTTATGTAAATACATTAATCACAATCCGATTTAAATGACTACATACCCGACCAAGCGGTATTATTATAATACCGTATCCCAAGCCCGTATAGGGAAAATAAGTTAAAAGTATTTACCTGAGAAAGTATAAGTCACAAACAGCAAGTGCACGTAGCTTTTACCGGGCTTCTAATCTGGAACGAAGGTTTTAATAACCTATTAGATTCCTAACGGGTCTTAATTAAGCCTAAACTTAGACCGGTTAGTTTTAAAGGAAGATATACAGTTCAAAACACACGATTAAGCGAAGACCGGATTAGAATATGGTTTAGACCCGACAACTTTGTATACTTGTCTAATATGGGTAAACTAAACACATTCTGGAATTTGAGACAAAAATGATAAGGTTTGTCCCGTTTAGGCTAATTTATGCAAACTAGTTACATAAACCGCACCGAACGCGAATAATGCGTTACGGGTAACCAATTGATTCATGAACATGTTTTCTGAGTTAATATGACTTAAATATGTTGTGATACCAATAGGATACCTTCCATTATGCTCAAAATGAATTTAAACTCAAACTATGCCCCGTAGGGGTATTTTGGTCATTTAAAGATTATAAAAGAGTTTAAATAAGAATCTGAGTTCCGGCTCGGATGTATTCAGTAAAAATACTTATTTTTATAAGTCATAACAGTAGGGTATGGTATATAGGTGAAATTTACCTCTTATAACTAAACTATGCACCGTAGGGGCATTTTGGTAATTTCACATAAGCTTAAAAAGTCAAATCTGGAAATCTGAGTTTAAAACTTTTTCTTCTTATTAAACTATACAAATTTACTAAAAACATCAGTAGGTATCAACTCTTATATATTTAAAATAGTTTTAATACTTACTATGCTTTTAAAACGCGTAAAAAGGCGGTTTTAAGTGATTTCCGGGTTTTATAATGAAAGCTGATATTTTTATTATTCCAGAAGGCTTAAAATATTCTATTTATCATATAAGATCAGTAGAAAAAGGTTTGGTATCAAAATGATTTGTAAAACTCATTTTATAAGCCTAAAGGGCAAAACCGACAATTAACCAATCAAAGCTATAACCCTATGTTATGCTCAGCCTAAAAATAAATAAAAATCTTCAAAAATCCCAAAATATTAATTTATATCAGTAGGTAAAAGTTTGGTATCAAAAATTGGGTTTAGATAGGCTATATGCTAATTACGCCGTTTAATTAATAAAAAACTTTCTAATTACGCTATTGAGCATAACTCTTAATCTAGACCTCTAACTGATGTGAAAATTTAGGGACATGTTTATAAATCAGTAATAAGGATTATTGTCCTCTCACATTTTCAAAATTCTTGTTTTAAAGTCAAAAGGGCATTATGGTCAACATTTAGGCATATAACGGAAACATGCATATGAATCGGATAACTATTGAACCAAGTTGTATAATCACAGAGGGTTATACTAACATGTAACCGGGTCCGAATAAAGCTCTAAGGCATTTATAAAACATGCTACATTGGGTCAGAACTGAAAGTCAAAGCGAAAGTCCACTTATGCGACTTCCGGTTCCAAACCGAGCTTAAACTGAAAATTGTCAGGTTGAACATGTTAAGACATGTTCTTACATTAATTACCAAGTTATATTAGTGATAAAACAGGTTGCATGGCTTCTACATTGTTAATTATGCGTTTATTTGAAAATAAGCTTTCTGTTGACTTTTTATAATTAACTTTGACCCGACAATTGACCTAGTTAGAGTGGGAATCAGAGAGTGCCCTTTTAAGGGTTTATTACCCACATAATTGCCAACTCATAGGTACTTTCAATTTGAGATTTGACTGGACAAATTATGATTAATCACAAAGTCAAATCTTAATTACGATGGTTTGACTTTAGGCTAATTAACTAAGCAAAACTGAATTAAGGAAAGTTAAGGACACTTACTGAGGTCCTATGCACGACTAAGAATCCCTAGGAGGTGGTCTTGAGCTCCAGCAATCTCCAGGAAAAAAGTTATGCAAGTTTCCAAGTGGGTGTGTGAAGTGTTGCAACAAAAGGGTGCTTATATAGTGAATTTAATCACATAGGATCATGCCAAGGAAGTCTATGCATGGTTCCAGATCATTACAAGTGCCCCTAGGCCCTAGGGCATGAGAAACCATTGGGGCAGCCCCTGGTATGTAAAACAAGCGATTTGAGTCGGTTAACAGGCTTGAACTGGCAGCTGCAGGTGTTTTCTGTCGTTGTAGGTGTCACGCGGCCCGCGTAAGACCCATACATGTCTTACGCGGCCGGTATGGATGGCCAGAAAAGGTTAACCAAATTTCATTTATTACATTTTGGCCCCTGATCCTTTCCAAACGTGGTTTTAACTTTATTTCTTGCATTTTGAGCCCACTAACTTGACTTTTAAGGGCTCCAAGACATAACCAAACTTCATTAAGTCCTCGGTTAACTTTATGATCACCCGAAAAGTCATAAATTTCAACGTTGACGCTTTTAACCCCTCGTATACGAATGTTATCATAACTTTCTCATACTTTATCGAAACCTTGTGAAATTTTAATCACTTATTCTAGTAAGTATAATTAATCGCTACAAAGCTTCGGGTTTCCTAAAAGGTCACTCAGAGGTATACTTTAAACATGTTGACACATTTAACCCCTGTAGTTTGTAATCTCTCACTTTCTTCCACAATTAGCTTCGTATGATCCATAATTCATTCGTTTAAGAGTATAAACATCGCGTAGGGTCATTGAAAGGCATATTTATCCATTGTTGACATTTTGAACCCTTTTATTCGCAAACTTTCTTTGTTTGTCAACTTTAGTCCTTCTACAGTAATTCTTTACACGTTTAAGCTTATGACACGTGTTGATATGTTATTGGACATAAATTTACGAGGTGTTACACTCGAGTTAGTTAGTAGGTCTCAGTGTAATATATAGCTAAGATAGGTTTTGAGAGAAGTCGATCTTAGTTCCCTAATTGCACCTGTGTCTATTAAACCAAGTTAGAATCTAGGATTGCCTTAGATTGTCTCGCTGAGAGGTAGATAGTCGTATTAGGGCACTTTTAGAGTCATTAGATGACTGAGAGGAAGTATAACAATCGGTGTTCACAACAGCCTTATAGGGTTTCCTAGGTTTCTTCCTGAGAAGGGTCGGGAAGTCTTAGATTGAAATACCTTAGGGTTTAGTACTTCACGATCCCGATTCCATACCACAATAGTACCTTTAGAAATCCATTCCTAGTTAAACTGGATTCAAGCCTAGGTAGTCGTTAATCTCATTTGAATTAAACCTTAGTTCTTGTTCGTTTCATAGTCTAGTTCTATTTCAATTTTAATTTTAGGATTTTAGTAACCCCCCCCCCCCCTTAAAACACAACAATAGTTAAGTCGTGTCAGTGTCAAGTCTAAATAAAGTCTTTAACGTGATTAATTAGAGTCCTTGTGAGTTCGACATCTGGACTTGCTTTTCTTTGCTAGAGTCGACCGGTTCACTTGCCGGTGAGTAGTTTAGTCAAGTTAGAGAGTCTAGATTATTATTACTTGAGTCTAAATTTAGGTTTATTTTAGTTTATTTATTTGAACTACTTATTGCACATCAAGTTTTTGGCGCCATTTCCGGGGATTCTTGGCAATTGCGTTAATTACTTTGTTTGGATTTCAACTGATATCTATACGTGCTTTTTGTGTGTTTTTGAGTCGTAGGAGTCCAAGTAACTTTAGTGTCTTTTTATTTTTAGAGTCTTTTGTTGGAGTCATCTTACTTGTTTGTTCTTGGTTTCGCAGTTCATGCCCCACACGCGTTCTCAAGGACCAGTGAAGCCGTCGATCGACAAGTCTTCCTTCTCCACACCCAGTTTACAGGTTAGAAAATCCTCAACTTCATCTTCAGCCCCTTCTGACTCTACACTACAATCTAAACCACCAAAATTTGACTTCACCCCGAAGTCGTCACCCCACAACTCCCCACCACAATCCCGTCCAACTAGTCCACCACTAGTTCACCAAATGGCCGATAACCAAACTGTCCACCAGCGTTCCACCTCGGGTTTTACCGCAAATTCACCCATCACCATCCCTGAAATCACCAATGACAAGTCCTGGCAAATTCCCTCATACATCATGACCGCCATTAATAACTCTTGTCAGTTCCATGGTCGTGATGATGAGGATGCACCTGCACATATCAACCGTCTCACCCATCTGTGTAGCACCTTCGGCATCGAAGGTGTTAATCTTGATGCCCGCTTTCTCCAAGTCTTCCCTTTTTCGCTTGCTGGTCGCGCAGCCACACGGCTCGATTTGCAGCCAGCAGGTACTTATACCACTTGGGCTGGACTTAGAGATGCTTTCCTTGCTAAGTATTTCCCACCTGCGATGGCCTCTCGCCTTCGAGATCAGATCCATTCATTCAGAATGGAGCCTGACGAACCATATCACTTAGCTTGGGAGAGGTTTCAAACTTTACTCTCGCGTTGTTCCCAACATGGGCTTTCGGATTGGGCTTTAGTAAAAAAAATTTACAATGGTCTCACCCCTGAGTGTAAGGCCCGATTCGACACATCAGCAGGAGGCCATCTAATGGGAAAGAAAACTGTGGCTGACTGCAATGATATCTTTGAGAGCTTCGCTCATGCTGATATAGATCATAGTGCTACCAGCAGGAATTCCAATCCTGTGAATACTTCCTCATATTCTCGAGGGGTAAACCAAGTCATCTCGGACTCAAAGGTAGCATCTCAACTTGACTATATCACCAAAGAGTTGCTAGAAATTAAGAAGAAAGTCGATAGGTGTGAGGTTTGTAGAGGTGGACATGACACCGTAGATTGCCCAACACTCACCCTAGAACAGGTAGAGTATATAGCTGGTCAAAATAGGGGTCCAACTAACCCATTCAGCAATAGTAACTCTAATTGGCGTGCTAATAATTATCGCTCTTCAGGTAACCCCCTGGTTTTCCATCAGGTCAATATCAAAGCAGGGGGCCATGTTTCTATTCTAGTGGGGGTCGGGTCAAACAGGTCAATTTGCTAGTTCAGGTTCAGGTGCACAGTTCAGAGGTGAGGGGTCAAACCAAGAGGTTCAACCTAGGAATGAGGGGTCAAATAGTAGTCTATCTAGGATAGAGGACCTTCTTACCCAACTAATGGTTAAGGATCAGGCTACCCAACGTACCTTAGAAGAACACGCTACATTCCTAAAGAATAATCACTCAAATTTCTTAGACCTTCAGAGGCAAGTTGGGGATATTGCACGCCAGTTGCAAGAACGACCTCCCGGTCAATTTTCGGGAAATACAAAGCCCAATCCATCTGGTACTTTGAAGGAAATTTCGACCCGTAGTGGTAGGACCTTAGGAGAGGTAGTGAGACCCGAGAGTGTCAAGGTAGAAGATGAGGACCCCGTAGATGAGGAGATTGAAATGGAGGCACCCGGTAAAGTGCAACCTAGGTTAATCCCAGCAAGTACCGCACACACCGGGGGGCCTTCAAGTGAGAAAAGTATAGGAAAGAGGCCCATACAAGTTGCTCCATCACCCACTGTTGATCTTTCCGGTGCTCCATTTCCGTCTCATCTTAAAAACCAAACTTATTCTAAAGAGTACGGGAAATTTTTAAAGATCTTTAAGCAACTTAGAATTAACCTCCCTTTCATAGAAGCCTTTCAATCGATGCCTAAATATGCAAAATTTTTAAAGGACCTTCTAAAGCGTAAGGATAGGTTAGGAGAGGTTTCTAACATTCCCCTTAATGGAGGGTGTTCCGTCGTAGTCTTGAACAAGGTCCCGGAAAAATTAACGGATCCGGGTCTTTTTACCATTCCATGTTTGTTTGGGAGTGATACCGAGTGTAGGGCCCTAGCCGATTTAGGAGCAAGTATAAACCTAATGCCATACTCCATGTATGAGAGGTTAGGTATAGGAGAGTTATCCCCTACATGTATGTCGTTTTCTCTAGCCGATAGATCAGTGAAGTATCCATGTGGCATAATTGAAAACCTTCTAGTTAAAGTGGATAAATTCGTCTTTCCCGTATACTTTGTCATTCTTGATATGGAAGCCGATGAGAAGGTTCCTATCATTTTAGGACGCCCATTCTTGTGTACCGCCAAGGCTATCATCGATGTCTTCGACGGTAAAATCACACTCCAAGTCGGTGAGGAGAGAGTTACTTTCGAGATAGCACGCTCCATGGAGCACCCTAGTGGTTCCGATGATCTTAGTAGTCCTTGTCATTCGGTCTATTTCATAGAGTCTTTCCTGTCATGTGTTGACCATTGCTTTGACTATATTAGTGGAGCCGATCTAGTTGAGGGTAAGTTAGATGAGGTAGTTGAGAAGATAGAGGAGGTTGTGAGTGAGAGTGAGGGAGTAGAAGAGACCGAGTGGGTCCCCGAAGTGCTAGAGTTGAGTGAGGTAAAAAGTGAGATTGAGAGTACACCCTTAGAGAAACCCGCTCCACTAGAACTTAAGGTTCTCCCATCCCACTTAGAGTATGAGTTCTTAGGTGAGGGGTCCGATTTTCCCGTCATTATTTCGTCTAAGTTAGAGGAGGGAGAGAAGGGTAGGTTGTTAGAGGTGTTGAGAGAGAATAGGGAAGCCATTGCATGGCGACTTTTGGATATCAAGGGCATAAGCCCCGCCTATTATACCCTCCGGATACTCATGGAAGATGATTATAAGCCGGTGGTGCAACCTCAACGGCGCCTAAATCCGAACATGCAAAAGGTTGTTAAGAAGGAAGTGCTTAAGTTGTTAGATGTGGGGGTGATATACCCTATTTCCGACTCACCATGGGTTAGCCCAACCCAAGTTGTCCCAAAGAAGGGTGGGATGATGGTGATCATGAATGAAAAGAGTGAATTAATCCCTTCTCATACCGTTACCGGTTGGCGTGTGTGCATAGACTACCGAAGGTTAAATGACACCACCCGGAAAGACCATTTCCCCTTGCCATTCATTGACCAAATGTTGGAGCATCTAGCGGGTCAACAATTTTATTGTTTTCTCGATGGATTTTCGGGTTATTTTCAGATCCCAATCTCCCAGGAGGATTAAGATAAAACGACGTTCACATGCCCTTATGGCACTTATGCGTATCGCCGCATGCCTTTCGGGTTATGCAACGCTCCGGCTACTTTCCAAAGATGCATGGTTGCTATATTCCAAAACATGCTTGAGACTTCTATGGAGGTTTTCATGGATGACTTCTCGGTTTATGGTACCACTTTCGATCAATGTCTTCTAAATCTTGATAGGATGCTTAAGAGATGTATAGAGACAAACCTCATGTTGAATTGGGAGAAATGTCACTTTATGGTGACGGAGGGGATAGTCCTAGGTCACAAGGTGTCTAGAGAGGGGATATAGGTGGATAGGGCCAAGATAGATACCATAAGTAGATTGCCTCCACCTACTTGTGTCAAGTCCGTTCGTCGCTTTCTAGGTCATGCGGGCTTTTATAGGCGTTTCATTAAGGATTTTTCCAAGATTACGCGCCCCATGACCCGACTCTTAGAGAAAGATGTACCTTTCGTCTTTGACGAAGAGTGCATCAAGGCTTTTGATTTTTTGAAGGAGAAACTCATTAGGGCCCCTATCCTTGTTTCGCCCGATTGGAGCTTGCCTTTCGAGCTCATGTGTGATGCAAGCGATTATGCCGTAGGTGCGGTTTTAGGTCAAAGAGTCGATAAACATTTTCATCCAATCTACTACGTGAGCAAAACTTTGAATGATGCTCAAGAGAACTATACCACCATGGAAAAAGAGCTCTTAGCCGTAGTGTTTGTGTTTGATAAGTTTCGCTCATATCTCGTTCTTTCCAAAACCACCGTGTTCACCGACCACGCCGCTTTGCGCTTTCTTTTCCAAAAGAAAGACGCAAAACCACGCCTCATTAGATGGATTCTTTTGCTCTCCGAGTTCGATATCGAAATTAAGGATAAAAAGGGAGCGGAAAACATGGTCGCCGACCATTTGTCACGCTTAGAGGATCCTAAGAGAGAAGAAGTTTGTGAGGATTCCATAGGAGACACTTTTCCTCATGAAACCATAGACTTTGTTAGTGCCGAGGTAGAAGTTTTGCCATGGTTTTCGGATTTGGAAAATTATTTAGCAACCGGCGATCTTGTGAGGGTCATGTCCTACCAACAAAAGAAAAAGCTTCTTAGGGATGCTAGGAAGTACATTTGGGATGACCCGTACCTATTTAGGATAGGTGGAGATAGAGTGCTTAGGAGGTGTGTTTCAAAAGAGGATGGGATGGACATCCTTAGACATGTGCACGAGGGTTTAACGGGAGGCCATCACGGGCCAAATGTGACGGCACAAAAGGTTTTAATAGTGGCTTCTATTGGCCAACGGTAGTTAAAGATGCCATAGAGTTTGTTAGGACATGTGACCGTTGCCAACGTACCAGCAACATCTCATCCAAGGATGAAATGCCCCAAAATCCCATCCAAGTCCTTGAAGTATTTGACGTTTGGGGCATTGATTTCATGGGACCTTTCCCCTCATCGAGTGGGAATAGGTACATCCTCGTGGCCATTGACTATGTCTCAAAGTGGGTGGAAGCTCAAGCTTTGCCCACTAATGATGCCCGAGTGGTGGTGAGATTCCTTAAAAAGTTATTCACACGTTTTGGAGTTCCTAAAGCTATCATAAGTGACCGTGGTACGCACTTTTGCAATTCCGCTATGGAAAAGGCACTTGCGCGCTACGGTGTCACTCACCGTCTTTCTACCGCATACCACCCACAAACTAGTGGCCAAGTAGAAAATGCAAATCGAGGGGTGAAGAGAATCTTAGAAACAACGGTAGGAAAAAGTAGAAAGGATTGGTCGGAAAAGCTCGACGACGCCTTATGGGCATTCCGCACCGCCTATAAAACACCGTTAGGAACGACACCCTTCATGATTGTGTATGGCAAAACGTGCCATCTCCCAGTAGAGTTAGAACATAGAGCTTTGTGGGCGTTGAAAACCGTTAACCTCGACCTTACCGAAGCCGCAAGAAGGAGGTTTTTCCAAATTCATGAATTGGAAGCTTTGAGGGATGCAGCCTCTGAACGATCTTGGAGTATAAAGGAAAAGACTAAGGCGTTGCATGATAGGAGGTTGCGAGGGTTTGAAAGAGTTTAAGGTAGGTGATAGAGTGCTCTTATTCAATTCAATATTGAAATTGATAGCGGGGAAGTTGAAATCCAGATGGACCGGACCGTACGTGGTAAAGGAGGTGTTTCCATACGGTACCGTAGAGTTATATGATGAAGTTGATAAAGGTGTATGGAAGGTAAATGGTCATCGTTTGAAACATTACTTGGGAGGTCCCATTGATACTACCGAGGAGGAAGAAATTCCTCTAGAGGACCCACCCACCTTCACCGAACAATGAGTGAGAAGAGCTTCGTTTGTAGAGTATGTACCATTTGTAAATCTCCTTATTTTTCCTATTTCTCGTAGTTTTTCGTGTTTGTGTTTCGTGTGTTTGAGAAATTTTGCAGGAAACGCACCCTTGAATAGCTGAATTCGCGAAGAAAAAGTCACCCCAGGTAAGTCCCATACTTAGAAAAAATTTTGGAAAGGTTTGGAAAAAGTTAAAAAAATTTCTAAGTCCCAAAACTCACATTTTTACGAAACCTTCTGTTGAAAATTGCCCTTCGCGTCGCGCCACCACCAAACCCACACCCCGTGGCGCAACGCCACCCTTGGGGTCACCAAAAACGCATTTGAACCCTAAATAAATGACCCTTTTCACTGAACCCAGTCGTGGCACTACGCCACGGCTCACCCCCCTCTCTTGGCGCGACGCGACCGATACAAAAATCGAATAAAAACCTTTTGAGTCACCAGTTACCCCCAAACACCCCAAACCCTTTCTTCCACCCCCATCGCTGATCCACCTTACACCCACCATTTTCCACCATCCAACCACCGTTTTTCATACCAAAACCACCCCCGTGATCGGTTTTCATCAATGACCAAAACCCCCTGAAAATATTCGCTGTCCATCCGCCACATCTCATCGATTTGGGACCTACCACAACTCGAAAAATTTGAATTTTTTTTGCTTCCACTTTCATCGATTCAGGTATGCTTTTGTGCATTATTCTCTTATGTTTGTTTATTTACATCGTATTATGTGTCCGTAGGATTTTTCGTGAGTTATAGGTGTCGAGTCCGTGGTGTTGAGTTGCTCGAGTCGGTCCTCTGTGAGTTTTGTTTGGGCCAGTTTAGGTCATTTGAGTCTTAGGGTTGTCTAATTCAGTGGAGTCGAGCTTGTTTGAGTCATTTTGTGAGGTTATGTGAGTCCATCAGTAGTTGAGTTAATATTAGCAGGTTGAGTTCAGTTTGTTGAGTCTTCGTATGGGTTAGCTACTTCGGATTTGAGTACAGTTGAGTCGAGTCAATATTAGTGGTCCAGTTGACGTCTAGGTTGTCGAGTTTAGTCCTTTGTGTGGGTCCACATGTGTTTGTTCGGGTATGATGATTTGTCGAGTCAGTCGTGTGCCTTTTGTAGGTCAGTCATCTTCGTTCAAGTCATGTTGCGTCCATGTTTAGGTTGTTTCTAGTTTTTTTAGATGGTATTGCGGCATGGGATTGGTTTGGGAATTTTATTATTTGCGGATTGCGGATGGCTCGGGTTAGCGTTGAATCTTGTTTTGCGTGATGCTTGAATGGTTGGGTATAATACATTGACACTTGAAGCTCGGATATTGCGCATTAAAACTGAATTTTTGCGTTCGAAAGAAACCTCCTTTAACTAGGCGGAATTTTTCGACGCTAAATTTGTTTTAAAACATCTAAAAAAAAGCAAATGATTTTTAAGCGCGGATTGGACTTCAATGTCATTGTTCGGCACTTTGGCTCTTAATTGGGACAATTAAAAGTGCCGATGGGGGTAGTGTACATTGAGTCTAGTATGTGTCTTTGTGTCGTTTTAGTGTCATTTTAGCATAGTTTAGTTGTTTTAGTTGTGTTTGGGTTTACTGGCACGTACAAGTGGTTTAAATTCGCCCGTACTCAATCTCCATTCGGGCGAGTTTAACTATCACTTAGCAATTGTAAAAAGTAACCCGTTTGTTTTCGAATTAGCCGCGAATGAAATGCTATACGGCTATTCTTTACTTTTTTCGAAAAAAATTATAAAAATCCAAAAAAAATTCAAAAATTTCAAAAATTTCAAAAATTAAAAAAAATTATAAAATTAAAAACACCAAAAATAGCTTGTTATGACTGACTGTCTGCCTGTTTTGTCTTGATTATACTTGTTTTGCAGGCATGGCTAGTAGTTCAAGGAGCGGTAGGGCCCGGAAGAGGGCCGCGGGTAAGTCAGCACCGCAAGAGGATCCGCCTCAGCAGGATCCAGTCCCACATGAGACACCGATCATTCAGTTAGTTGCCGATGATCCGAAACTGAGAAAGATTGAATATCAAAGCTCATATATTTTATCCCGGATATGAAAATGCTTAGAGCCAATCACCCGATACTGAAATTTGAGCCGAGTACAGCTGAATGGAACAAGTATGATAAACTGAGAAAAACTGATTTACTTCAACATACGGTTATAGATTGGTTGTGGTTGGGTGAGATAGGCGCGAAGCAGGAGGTGAGGGACCTTTTGGGTCAGAGGTTGATTGATGCATTGGAGTGTTTAGAGCCTCAGTATGAGGAGTTGGTGCAAGAGTTTCATAGCACTTGGATGCACAAGGAGGGGAAGTTTGAGCAGGACACAGCTGTGTCGTTCAGTCTAGGTAGGCAGGTGTATGAGATGAATGTGGCGAGGTTTGTCATAATTTCGGGGTTGTATACTGAAGAGGAAGTGAAGAGGCCGGAGTTTGTTACTTGCTTGCGGGGTGCTTATTCTAAGCCTAGGGATTATGGTGTTGGTGCAACTGAGCTGCGAGAGTTTTGGAGTACGATTTCTGACCACCCGTTCACGACTACGAACCTGATCACTTCGGTTCGTAATCCGGTTTATAGGTATGTGCTGAAGATCTTATCTACTACACTAGTTGGTCGGAAGTCGGGGGAGAACAAAGCGAATTGGATAGAGTTGTCTATCTTGATGTGTAGAGTGCAGAACAGGGAGATGAATCTGGCTACGGTCTTAGCAGATTCTTTTAGTAGGAGTCGTCGAGGTGGTCCTCGAGCTGGTTTGGATATGGGCCCCTACATTACTAGGATTGCAAAAAAATTGGGGGTGTTTACCAAATATCTCCATGAATTTCTACATGTGGGGCCCACGACAGCGACATTTGGGATCAAGGAGCTGCAACAGGCAGGTATAGTATCATCTATGGAGCCTTACGACTGGGAGCCGATCAGGAAGGGGTCGCAGGTGCAGCCACCGGAGGGACATCCCGTTGAGGATGTAATGCTTCAGATTGATCCTCCACATAGGCAGCGACCACCGCAGAGACACGAGCTGACAGCACACCAGTACCCACGCAGACAGCCACCACCTGTACCTCTTACTATGGAGTCGTTCTCTGTGTATGTGGAGCAGAGGTTCGACAGGTTGGAACACCTTATTTTGACAGGTCAGGATAGGCAGGAGGATGCCCTCCGATACATTATGAGCAGGCACAGCATGGGGATCCCAGATTTCTTCCAGTCGAGGCAGCAGGGTAGCTCGGCTGGTACTGCTGAGAGGTTTGATCAGATTCCCCCGATTCGGGTATTTGGAGAGGGCAGTTCAGGTGCAGGTGGTCGAGAGGAGAGCAGTCATGAGTCTGATAGCGAGTATGACGAGGATTAGTGTGGGGATAGTATGAGGATGCAGGAGCAGCAGCTGACTATATCTTTTGTTGATTATTTTTCTTTTATGCTGTTTTTGATCCTCATATTTTTGGTCAGTACTGATATTTATACACTTTAAACAGGTTGGTTAGGGAGGTTGGGTTGGTATGTGTTGAACTGATGATCTGATGATATTTTGATATATATATGATATGTTTTGGTAGTTCGTGTTGATGATTGATAGGTTGATTTATAGCCGCTTTCGTTCGCGTGTCCGAGATTAAAGTTGTTTGCTGAGCGTGTTTCGAATTGGAGGGCTTATGTGGAAACGACTGGCACTTTGACACTCTCACATATCAGCTAAGTCGTTTCCCTTTTTGTTGTTGTATTTTATTTATTTATTTATTTCGTTCGTTATTTATTTAGTTAGTTCGTTAGTAGTTTTTTGGTTTTTAGTTTTTAGGTAGTTTGTTGAGTCGTATTTTCATTCTTGCATTAGGGACAATGCAATCTTTAAGTGTGGGGATGGGATACATGTAAATAATCGAGTCATAATATTGAAAAATACAAAAAAAAAAATTTGAAATTCCAAAAAAATCGAAAAATCAGAAAAATGTTCTTTGAAATGAGAAGTTTGCATATTTAAAACGGAAAATGATAGAAAAGGTGAATTTTTGCTTGGGTTCAAATAATAATAATGCGAGTTAAAATAAATCGAGCTTGCGTCTAGTTAGGGATATGTGGATAGGCCCGGGTTTGGTTTTAAGTCCCTTTGAGCTAATATACCTTAATTGTCGGTCTGCTAGTGGGTTTTCGCCTGGGAGATATGGGAAATTAAAACTGCCGATAATAATATAAGGGGCACCGTTATAAGTTAAAACTGTTAGAGTTTGTGATCATGAGAAGAAAAAATAGAATAAAAAGTGAGCTAGAAACTAAATGAAAGTAGTGCATTCCTATGTAGTCTGGGTTGGGGATAGTGACTTTACAACCGGATTACCACTAGGGTGTGTGAAATCGACCGTGCAAAGAAAAGTAAAAAGTACCGAAGCTTAAGTAATCCGAGTGATAGCGACTCTACAGCCGGATTGCCTCTTGGTTAGGGAAAGCAACGTCTACGCTCATTGAAAAAAGAAAAAAAAAGAAAAGAGAAAAAAAATGGAAAGAGAAAAGAAAAAAAATTGATTGTAAACTCTCTTGGTTTTGATATAAGACGGTTGGGAATTGGTCCAATGATCGTTCCTTTAGTCCTATAAGCTTGAGGTGAGAGTAGGTGGACCGTAGATTCTAGTGTGATGCCCTAGGTAGATTGACCGCACTTAAATTAAATTGACATGATAAGGGCTTAGGATTGGATTCGGGTTTAAGGGGATAAGTATATTCGCAATCGCAGCTAACGCAAGCATTGGTTTTAATAAGATATAAATAATTTTTGACCCAAGTGATTATTCGTCTATGATTCTGTTGCATAATTCTTTTTCGAGGATGAAAAAAGAGTAAGTGTGGGGATATTTGATGTATTGCAAAATACATCCTTTATTCGTGTATAGTTTGTATAGATTTCCGTTATTTCTAGTTTAGTTTTAGTTAGAATTACGTGCTATTGATTATATTTGCGTTTTCCAGGCCTTGGTACATAAAGTTGCTGAAAATTGAGTGGAACAGAGCTGAATTGCATAAACACCAAGTCCCGGAACTATTTGGAAAATGAGTTAGAATTATTTTGAAGATTTTGGGAGTTTAAGCTTGAAAATTCTAGCAACATTCTGTGAAAAAACAGTCGTGGCGTCGCGCCACGGCAGAACTTCTCATCAGTCGCGTAGTGCCAGGATTAAACAAGTAAAAGCTGGATTTCTGCATGGTGGCGTCGCGCCACCAAGATTGGTCTCTCACGTCACGCGACGCGACGGGCATATCTGACGTGTTTATTTCGTTAAAAACTAGGGTTTAGTATATAATCCAAGTTAATCATCATTAATGAAGAACTTACGAATTCAAGAAACCCTAGGCGAATTTCAGAGTTGATTTTAAGCTTTTTGGAGTACTTTGGCTTGCGGGAATCATCCGGTTGAAGCACGGAGCATAGGAAAGAAGATTGTTCGGGTCTTATCTCCCGGTTTTCATTATTTTCTTGTTTCGATACTTTTACGATGAATTCTTGTTTTGAACTTGTTTTGTTTATTCTAGACATCATGTTTTCAGGCTAAAACCTTCGTTACTACCTAGGTTAGATGATAGTTTAATGAAGTTTGGATTTTTAATGGTTTTCTATTGATTTGTTATGGATTGATCTTTGAAAGTAAATAATTCTAGAATAGCTGATTTGGTGCGTATGCGTATTTAACTTTATTGTTGATTACTTGCTGTTTCACATAAATTTTGGTGGATTTCTTTCACATGATAAATTTGTGTTGATTATTCGCATCTTTGCGGGTTCGGGTGATCTTTGGGTAAATCGGCCGATAGCCTTAGAAACAGTAATTAAAATTCAATTAGAATTAAGTATTCTGCTTAACTTGTCGCTGAGAGGCTCGAGTTAGTTAGTAGGTCTCAGTGTAATATATAACTAAGATAGGTTTTAAGGGAAGTCGATCTTAGTTCCCTAATTGCACCTGTGTCTATTAAACCAAGTTAGAATCTATGATTGCCTTAGATTGTCGCGCTGAGAGGTAGATAGTCGTATTAGGGCACTTTTAGAGTCGTTAGAGGACTGAGAGGAAGTCTAACAATCGGTGTTCACAACAGCCTTATAGGGTTTCCTAGGTTTCTTCCTGAAAAGGGTCGGGAAGTCTTAGATTGAAATACCTTAGGGTTTAGTACTTCACGATCCCGATTCCATACCACAATAGTTGTTAGTGCAGTATGTCTATCGCCTCCGTCATCTCAAGACCGTAGCAGAAATAGATTAAGTTTAGTGCTTATAGTGTTATATTTTAGTAAAAGGCAAGGTGGCATTTGTGTAAATAATGAGATATCTCATTATGTCCCTTGGCCTATAAATAGAGAACTTAGGGTTCTCATTTAGGATTTTTTGGGAGACTTTTGCCATTTTGTGACTTGGAGAGCTAGAGTTCTAGAGAGAGAAAGTAGAGAGAGAAAGCTTGTCCAAGGTGATTCACGGTTCTTGTATCATTTCAGATCTATCAAAGAATCACGTTTATTGTACATCTCGTGTGTTTCGGTCTAACTCGTACACGGATTTTGCACGTCGTACGAGTCGGTTCGCAATCGTTCGAAGTCAAACCGGTCCTAACAAGTGGTATCAGAGCAGGAGCTCGATTGCTCGGATCATTCACACGATTTCGCACTTGAATTCAGCAGATTCAGATCGAAATTTCACTCAGATTTGTCTAAATTCTTCACTTTTACATCTTTTCACGTTTTAAACAGAAAAACGCAAAATTAACAAGGATTTTACGGTTAAAATCGGATGATTTTTTGATATGATGTGTGTAAACGACTAATCAATAAGCCTATAAAATTTTAGATCTTGATTCAAAGTATTTTGGGAGAAATTTGAGATTTTTTGATCGAAAAATGATAAAAGTTGCTGCTGTTACGGTTGTTGTTCTCCGCGCGGATGGCAATCCGTGCGGATGACCATACGCGTTGACTGAGTGTTGACCTATCCGTACGCATAAGTCGCACGCACGAATGACATAATACGTATTGACTTTTTGTTGACCCTGCCACACGCGCGGATAACAATACGTGTTAATTTATTTCACTCGACCGTGTCTGTCATTTTAGTCAACTTTCAAGACTTGTCAGTCAACACTTTCAGCAGTACATGTGGTTCATTAATTGATTGCATGTGATCTTCATTATAGTAGATAATTCTCATAATGGTTGTCACGTGACGGTTTAAGTGTTAGTTTCAAGGTGTTGTGTCACCCGTGCGTATAGCCATACGCACGGATAGCATCATTTCCCATACGCACGGATTACTTTCAGCCATCCGTGTTGACTTGTTGACTTGCCATATGCACGGACAACTTGTCCGCGTGGATAACATCCCCACCCGTGCGGATCACCACCCGTGCGTATAACAATACGTGTCACAACACTTCAACCGATCATGTTTCTTAGTCATCATTGATAATCATTTTCATTCGGTGGGCATGTGAAACGAGGTTTGCATGTGAATATTGACTAATTGAAGTGGTCATCATTAATAACTTCAGCAGAATTGTCGGCCATTTGTGTGTTTCAAGAACATTACATGTGATAAAGATTATCAGCCACTTTAATTGTAATCAGATTCTCACGTGAAGGTTATCCAAGGTTACAAGTGGTCTTGTCGTTCATTAATTGTGGTCAAAAGGTCAACAAGAAATCCGGACGAGTCACCTTCATACGCACGGATCCCCACCCGTACGCATCACCACCCGTGCGTACAACATCTCCCGGATCCCCACCCGTACGCATCACCACCCGTGCGTACAACATCTCCCGAATCCCCATCCGGACGAATCATCATACGGATCTCCATCCGAATAGCAATATCATCCGAACGGACAACGTTATCACGCGAATTATTTTCACTGTTGACTTGTGTCGACTCACTCGTTCGAGTACCCGTCCGATTCATTTGTTTGATATTGTTTAAACTCACTGTGTTTATTTGTTTGTGATTCAGGTGATTAAAAGGTGCTGTGATTTGAAGCGATTCGAAGTGATAAACAAAGCAAAAATCTAAGGAACGAAAATTCAAGAAGTGTTTCGAAGATGTCGGAAATTGGCGAAGAGTTTTATAACACTTTTTATAATGCGTTTACATCTGAAGATATTCCAGTAACACCAAAGAGTGCTACAAAAGTAATATCGAAGAGTTTGAATCATGATAAGGTGTACGGAAATCATCAGAGACCACCAACGCTCATGAATATCGAAGATTATCACTGGTGGTATGAGAGATTTGAAAACTGGGTGCAAGCTTATGCATATGATAGCTGGATTTGTTTAACAACTAGATATGAAAAACCGAAAAATGAAAAAGGTGAATTGATCACACTTAAAGATTTCACGGCAGATGATAAAAAGGAACATTCAGCTGAATTGAGAATGAAAACTCTACTTCAACAATCTATCAGAAAGGATATTTTCTCATTACTTCAGTATGGTGAGACATCCAAATCAATTTGGGAAGCGTTAAAATTGAAAGCTGAAGGTGGGAAAGATATCAAGAAAAACAAAATATCGTTGTTAAAGAAAGAGTTTGACTTGTTTAGCTGCATGAAGAATGAAACAGTTCGTCAAATGATAGAAAGGTTCTGTCATCTGAAAATTGAATTGGAAAGGTTTAAAATTCACAAAGAGAGAGAAGAAATGGTGGATAAACTTGTGGAAGCTTTACCAAATGAGGACGATTGGAAAACCTATGTGATTGTGTTGAAAAATGATGATAAATTTGATACAATGACGTTAGAGACTCTGATTGAAAAGATAGAGGGACATGATCTGTTGATTGAAAAACAAAACAAGGTTTCTAGTTCTAATTATCAACAGAATGTTGGTCTGTACTATCGCAGAGGGTTGCTACAGAACAATGAATTTCCAAGGATCAAAACTGGTTTTACTGCAGAGAAGAATGGTGATTCATCAAAGAACACGTCTTCAAGTTATGATCCAGGATATCATTCTTCATCCACATCAGGATCATCAAAATCAAATTCCAACTTTGATTGGAAGAATTCTCCACTCTTGAATAATGAATTTGCTCAACGGCATATGAGCTTCTTAGCTTCTATTCTGGTATCTTACGAACGTTTAATTGCAGGAAAGATCGGAAATCCTAACATGACAAAAGAGGATTACGATCAAGTGGATCCAGAAGAAATGGAACTCATGGATATTCGCTGGTGCATGGCGAGTGTCATTCGAAGAGCTCAAAGATTCATGGAGATAACTGGCAAAAGATGTTTGGAAGGCCCAGAAATGAAGATAGGTTTTGATAAGAACAAAGTTACTTGTTTCAAGTGTAAACAAAAGGGTCATTTCAAAAGAGAATGCACAAACAACAAAGCTGATGATAGCGTGAATCCGTTCTATGAAGATTACTACAAAAAGGCTATCTATCACAAGAACAATGAGCAGCCAACCAGAAAGCAGATTGAAGAAGGAACTTCTAGAGAGAAAAGAGTTGTTTTGTCAATTCGTGACCAAAGTGAAGATAATTCAGACTATGAAAGATCTGTATCATCTGTGTATAAAAATTTTGATTGGAACAAATTTGTTGATGAGACAGAAGAAAAATGGAGAATTTATGATGATGAAGGATATGATTGGAGTCAACATGATAAAGATGTTGGAAAGGCTAAAGCTATGGTTGCTGAAGTGAAACTTACTCGTGAAGAAAGACATGCTCGTCTTAGATTGGATGATGTGTATGATGCTTACAAAGAAGCAACACTAGCAGGCAGGTGGAGCAAAGAAAAGGAATGCTATGTTGATCCTCAGGGAAACCCGACGGTTGATCCAAAGAAGGTTGACCTTGATGCATTAGTTGCTGCTATACCTACTGTAAGTGTCTGGTGCAAAGGCCTTAGGGAGATTCCAAGGTACAAGGAGAAAGTTGAAGAAGGCATTCGGAAGGTGATATATGCTAGTTTGGAGAAGAAGAAGACAGTTGAGGAGATTGTGAATGAGAGTGAAAAGTTGGTAAATAAGGTGAAGAAAACTGATGAGAAAGTTGAGGAAGTTGTTGAAGAGAAGCAGCAGGTGTTTGAGGAAGTTCAGAGTTCACAAGCAAAGGAAACTACAGTGCCAATCGCTGAGGTAACTACTCAAACTGATACTTCTGATAAAATTGGTAAAAAAGCTGAACAACAGTGCAAGAAATGCATGGAAGCGTGCAGTGATTGTACTGAAAAGGATGAAAAGTTTAAAATAAGAGACATTGAATTCACAAAAATAGAAAAGATTTTCAAAGAAAAATGTCATGAGATGATTGAAAATGAAAAGTTTTTGAAACAAGAAAATGAAAAGCTGAAACAAAAATGTGATTATCTTGAAAAAGAAAATAATACATTGAAAGAAAAATGTTCAGCTGTTTGCAACGAATGTATTCCAAAAGATAACAAAATTCAAGAGTTGCAAAAAGAATATGATGGAATGAAATTGTCATATCATACTGTAAAAGAAGCGTATGAAACTTTGAAAAGTAAAGTTAAAAGTCTAGATGATAGATTGTGTGCTTGTCAGAGAAATACTAAATTTCTTGAAGCCAGATTTGAAGATAAACAAAGAGTTTTAAATCAATATATTGATGATGTTGCTAAGCTTAAACAAGAATTGGCAGATAAAGAAAAGTTGGTCAATAAATTGCAAAGTTATCATTCATCTTCATATATTCTGGAACGTATTTTCAACATCACACCCGATGGAAAAGAGTCTGAAAAGAATAAAAAGGGAATTGGATCTGAATACCATCAGGTTCCACCACCGTTGGAGAATAATTATACATTCTATGATGGCGAGAAGGTGGTAAAAGCAATAAACATGGTTGATCAGTTACCTGACAACATCGATGTGACTTACACCAAATCTGATGATATCAGTGATTCAGAGGTGGTTGGTAAGGTTGTTGAAAGTGTTTTAAAAGAAGAGTCGGTCAATACAGGTAAAGCTGAATCACAAGATGAAAATGAGGGAAATTTTCATGATAGTTATCTTAAACACTCAAAATCTGAAAAAGTTGTGGATGATGATTCAAAAGGATTGGTTTACACCATGATTGGATCGGACAAACTATTTTTAGATGTTATTTTCCCGATTCAGAATGTGATTTCAGAAAAGGTTGACAAAGTCTTCAAAATGGTTGAGATTGATAAATCTGAAATTCCAAAGTTTGCTGGTAAGAGTCATAGAGGTTCGTATAACAAACCTGGTTACAAGAAGAAAAATATGAAGGCTGGGTTGGGTTATAAAAAGAAACAGAATTGGAAAGGAAATCTACAATCGAATTTTCAAAAGAAAATGGACTTTGTTAATGGGAATAGTTTGAAAGAAGAAGAAGAACTCCAATTTAGACAACAGTCTAATGAAGAGTTTTATGCTCAAAAGAAAAAGCAACAACAACAGGTTAAAGATGTGTCCAAGAGAACATGCTTTAAGTGTGATCAAATTGGTCATCTCTGTCGAAATTGTCCAAATCTTACACCTGTTGATGTTGAAACGAAAAAGAAGTCGAATGTTGTGAATCAGAAGTCAACTAAGTTTGATTCAAAGCAAACTCGGAAGCCGAAATTGTCAAAGGCTGACTCACAACAAACATGGAAACCTGTGACACCAAAATTAAGAATAACACAAAGTTGGAAAACACTGTTGATACAACAAAACCAAACCAGTTTTGGAAACCAAAAGTTGTTTTTCAAAAAGAAAATGTTCAAAAAGATTCACATTTTTACAAACGAGGTACTCCTAAAGGTCAAACATGGACTGTTAAGAGACAAATGATTTCGGCAAAAGATGAAAAAGTTGATGTGAAAATTGAAAAAGTCTTTGTACAAGATGACAAAGATTTTCCGAAGTTAAATGATGCATATTGCGTTGAAATGCCTAAGGTCAAACAGACCTGGGCTAAATTGTTCAAGTAATTGAGTTGATTGAATGTGCAGGTGCTTCCGAAGAAATCTGAAGGTCAAAATGAAAGTCGGAGCAGCCTGGCACGAGGAGAGGAGGCTGCTGAACCCTGCAACTGAATCAGGGAGTTTGTTCGTTTCTGTACATAAATAAACAATATTTCAAAAACCCTAAAAATTTGAAAAATTAAAAACCAAAAATATGTTTTTAGTTTGTTAAAAAAAAATTGAAAAATCAAAAATATGCTTTCGTTTTTGTAAAATATTCAAAAATACAAAAATATGTGTTGCTTGAATACGCCGAAACCCTCACGGCTGAACAAACATGATTACTTTCACAAGATTGAAAAACGATTTTCAAACTGTCGAAAATCAATGGGTTGTAAATCATGGGGGTACGTTATATTTTTCTGCAAATCAGTGCATGTGAAGCAGAAAATGGATGGTGAGACAAAGCTATCAGTATTGGTTGTCAAATTTTCTTTAGAATGGTTTTGAATTTTAGGGGGGGTATTATTGTCAGAAAATCCAAAAACATTAGAAAATTTGAAAAAGCCAAAAACATGATAAAATTCAAAAAATTGAGTTTTTGCGTAAAAAGAGGAAATGATAGTACATCAGTGGACTGTCAAAGTATGCTAAAGAATTGAAAAGTTTAAATGTGTTAAACGATCTCACCGTGGATGTGTCGGTAGGTTTTTATACATTTAGTAAACTTTTTCGAGATATAAACCTAAATTCAAACTTGCTGAATTCGTGGGGAACACTACTTGGATATATAGGTAACCCCTGAAATCTCGTTTGAAAGGTCTCATAATCTGATATACTAGGTCTTTATACTCAATGATGTCTGGGGTATTATTCCGGGACTTCTGCTGAACGGTAGTTCTGACCTAGTCCTTGGATAATACTTTCTGCAAATGCTTGAAACATAGCATAAACCCTCAGCATGTCGATGAAACAATAAAATTGATAGTCGCTGCTGTTGTAGCTAAAAGATCCTCTAAAAGGGGACATTCCGTAAAGTCGAAGCTGATATCTCTCTGCGTATACGGAAGTATCGATCTGAGATCCCTCGGCCCTCGCATACCTAATTTATGTACAGATATCATTGTAGTATACTCACCTGTAAAACTGATTATTGGGATTCTGGATACGGGAGTATATTCAAGAGGTGGGACACATGAATAGGTTTAAGTTCTTAAAATACATTTAATTCGTATCCTGAATCAGTTGAAGTTTGTGTGAAAATTTAAGTGGATCAGTATATCGACAATCTAAGTGAATTGTTTAATTCTTAAAGTGTTTTAAAGCTCAACGGTACTTGTGACTTGTCAAAAGCTGATATGATCCTCTGACGCGAACTCAAACAAAAATATTGTCTGTAAATATGTTTGTACATATTTCTTTACTGCTTTATATTTCAGAAAATTCAAAAAGATTTTGATTTCTGCTTTATTTTCGACAACCGATGTCTGAGTGCTAAGTTTCAAAATCTAAGTATGCTGATCGTGTTTCTGAAAATAAAAACAAGTTCATTAATTTGAAACTTGAGTTAAATCAAAAATCAAAAACAGTTTGTGATATCTCCAAGGTCATTAATTTGGACTTGGATGATTAACTGTGAGGGATTTGGATTCTTAGATTGTTAAAATCTGTAATAGAGACAATTTCCAATCCGGTTTGTTGAAACTGCTAAATCTTTGAAGATTGTTGATAGGGGGAGAGTATCAAGTATTCCTGGATATATCTCATATTATTATATCTTAGTCCCAGGATCTTGATTTAGAAAGTTTGATGGAGCCAGGTTATGATACATGGAAATCTAAAAATGTTTTACTGATAAATGTATGAGGATTGCATATTCCAGACTACGATCCCAATAGCCGAGTCTAAGGGGGAGTTTGAAGACAAGCTAAATGCAAAGGGAAGCGTGCATAGGCGCCAGGATACTTTTCCCAGAAGAGCTTGTAACCGGAAAGCCAGGTGTCGATCCCAAAGCACGGAAGCTTGACGACAGGGGGAGCCTGAAGAGTTTACCGAAAGGGGGAGCTGGAGCTGAAGACAGATCCACGGGGATTCTGTTCGAGCTAGAGAGAGAGAAAGACCTAAAGCTACGAGTCTGACCAAATGTTTGAGATTGACTGCGGCAATATCCAAGGGGGAGTCTGTTAGTGCAGTATGTCTATCGCCTCCGTCATCTCAAGACCGTAGCAGAAATAGATTAAGTTTAGTGCTTATAGTGTTATATTTTAGTAAAAGGCAAGGTGGCATTTGTGTAAATAATGAGATATCTCATTATGTCCCTTGGCCTATAAATAGAGAACTTAGGGTTCTCATTTAGGATTTTTTGGGAGACTTTTGCCATTTTGTGACTTGGAGAGCTAGAGTTCTAGAGAGAGAAAGTAGAGAGAGAAAGCTTGTCCAAGGTGATTCACGGTTCTTGTATCATTTCAGATCTATCAAAGAATCACGTTTATTGTACATCTCGTGTGTTTCGGTCTAACTCGTACACGGATTCCGCACGTCGTACGAGTCGGTTCGCAATCGTTCGAAGTCAAACCGGTCCTAACAATAGTACCATTAGAAATCCATTCCTAGTTAAACTGGATTCAAGCCTAGGTAGTCGTTAATCTCATTTGAATTAAACCTTAGTTCTTGTCCGTTTCATAGTCTAGTTCTATTTCAATTTTAATTTTAGGATTTAAGTAAACCCCCCCCCCCCCCTTAAAACACAACAATAGTTAAGTCGTGTCAGTGTCAAGTCTAAATAAAGTCTTTAACGTGATTAATTAGAGTCCTTGTGGGTTCGACATCCGGACTTGCTTTTCTTTGCTAGAGTCGACCGGTTCACTTACCGGTGAGTAGTTTAGTCAAGTTAGAGAGTCTAGATTATTATTACTTGAGTCTAAATTTAGGTTTATTTTAGTTTATTTATTTGAATTACTTATTGTACATCAGATACGGTATTTAATAATACCTCTTGGTCGGGTATTGAATCTTTAATCGATTAGTGGTTAAATTATTGAAATAACCCGTTTTAATCTGTTTTGTTTGATGCAATGCCTTTGGGGGGGGGGGGTTAATGACCGTGTCCTGGATATCCTCGGCTCATTCATTGAATGGCCACGACTTAAGCACGGGGTGTAGGCATACACCTGACAGTTGCGTATGTAAAAGATATAACCACTCGTTGAGGATAACTCGCCGTGGGAGTATATTGGTGGTGTGTCTATTAATCTTTAACCCGGTACTTCTAACCTGGGCTACTGAATGGACGACAAACACGTAAATCTGTATACAAGATTATTTTTAAATAATTGTCCCAAGTTATAATAGATTTTATGCCTTGTGCATCCAAATCAATTTTTATAAATATTTTTTTTAAAGAGTCAGTTAATTGTATTTACCAGTGTAAACTGACGTATTTTTTAAAAATGTTAAGTGCAGGTACTAAGCGTAATGGGCTGGAACTCCTGAGTGATTAAATAAATAGTCTTACAAGCTTTTATCACTTTAAATCTGTTGAACAATACTTCTTTTGTTTTGATCCGCCCGTGGATCCTCTTACAACCGTTGTGTAATATTTTATGTTACTTTCAATTCGGTTTGCATAACTACTTTTAGACTTCCGCTGTGCATTTAAACTGTGATTAATTGTCTATGATGATATCAACTGCGTCACGATACTCCCCACCGGGCCCACCGGAAATACGTGGAAATATCGGGGTGTGACACCACTACTAACATACGCTCAGAAAGAAGTTGTCCGAGCGAAGATACGTGACATGGACACACACCTTAATCTTCGAGTTGATCTGACCGAGCACATATGGTTTGATTGTGGACAAAGAGACGATGGCGAGTGAAGATTTAGGTGTGTATTTTTCTAGGTTTGTATTTTTATTTTTTAGGTGACACTGTATTTTTTTATTTAGATTATGTTCTTGTAATTTATTCATGTTATTTAAATTTAATTAAAAATAATTAAGTAATGATTATGGGTACTTTAAATCATTATAAGTATGTTAAAGGAAGATGCTTTAAAGCCTCCCCATATGAGGTGACGCTGACTTGGCATTATAAAGTCTCTAGGGGCTTTACACCCCACCACCTAGCCTTATACCATTCGTAACAGTTGATGCCCCATAATAGGCATTTTCTGTCGCATCAACATCATAACCCTTAAAAAATTATGTAATAACTAGCGCCCCTTAATGCTCTCATTCTATCATTATTTTCCAATTTTGTTTTCTCATTCGACATTACATTAGAAGTCCCATCCCTTTTCATTTCCCTATGAAACCCACAAAAGTGGTGTTGGGGGCACTGTGGGGGTGAGGACATTGCATTATAACCTAATGGTATCTTAAAGGTGAGATATATTCAGGGACCATTAGGTGTTGTGTTCGATTCTCATAAGGGGTTTATTGGGTTTCCTCCTGAATTGGTGTATATGTATTATAGCCTGGTGGAGATAGATATGATTGGGTGGTTCCACTCGTGGCACGATAATATTTCAGTGGTCCGTTATTGATCCAAATTTGCTGTAAAAAAAAAATTGAGTCCGGTGTTTCCAAACCCGACCCGTTAATTTCTACATAACCCCACCAAGATTCCGTGATCCCACAGCTGAAAATCCTTAAAGATCTGTTGATTCACTTGTTTGTTGTTCAATTTCAATGGAAGCTACCCAACTAAGATCCCCCTTTTCTCCCTCCATCTCCAAAACCCATTTCCCCAAACCATTCGCTACATTTCGGCCTCCATTGTGGAAGAATTGGAACCTGCAGACCCCCAATTTAGCCTTTTTGAAGACCGGTGTTCAACCTGTTCAGGCATCTGCTACTTCATTCGGGTAGTTATTCATCAATCTTTTTTATAGGAATTAATTCTTGATTTGATTTTGGGGTTTTATAAGTAGTGTATTTTTCAAATTGACATAAATATTTGAGGGTTATTGTCAGTTTAATCCTGAAATGTTCACATGATAGTACACTATTTGGACGGGTAAATCGAATTTAAAAGACTTTTAGTTTCTACTCAAAGAGAACAATCATTTTCTCAATTTTCGAGTGGATAATGGATAAATTCTGACCATTAAAGTCAAACTTTGACTTTGTTTAGACCGCATGAGTCCTTTGGATTCAATATGGGTGTTGTAAGTAGAATTAAGGAGTAGATTTGTTTGCTATTCGGAATAGAAAAAAAATGAAAGAAACTAATATGTTTGCATGAAAAGTGGATTATGTTCCATCCCATTATACTTATGTGTAGTGTCTTTATTAAAAAGTGAAAAAGTGAGTGCCACATAGGTAGGCATGGGGCTCTCACTAACTTTTCCGTCAAATCTCTGTAATGGTTTAACTAAAAACACAATTACTTTTCTATCTCTTTTTCAAGGCCCCCGTGAAAAAGTGTATCCAGATGTGGTGAATTTCGCTAGTAGCCTATTTGGAGGATTCGTTGGCCGTTAAAAAAAAAAAAAGTGAAAAAGTGAGTGCCAAGTAGGTAGGCATGGGGCTCTCACTAACTTTTTCGTCAAAACTGTGTAATGATTTAACTAAAAACACAACTATTTTTCTATCTCTTTTTAAGGCCCCCTTAAAAGTGAAAAAAGTGAAAAGGTGAGTGCCAAGTAGGTAGGCATGGGACTCTCACTAACTTTTCCGTCAAAACTGTGTATGGTTTAACCAAAAACACAACGATTTTTCTCTCTCTTTTTCAAGGCCCCCCTTAACGCCAACTTGGCATGGTGTTTGGCGCCCCTGGTGTAGATGTGGACATGGGCGCTAACCCCCCTACAGACAGTCTTAGGCCTATATCGTGTGTGTCAAGATGCGACGATTAAGGCGTGCCATTTGGCATTCCCCACAAGTAGATACATATTTGCCTCCTTTAATGTTGATTTGGGTTTTTGTTTTGTTCCAAGCGGGTCAAAGTTAACATATTAGCTAAAGAAAAAGAGAACGAGTCAAACAAGTTTAAATTAGCCCAAAGTCTTTTTTCCAATGCCGCATATGCGTCGTATCATTTTATCAAAGATTTGTTTATTAATTAACATCTTTTCTTGTAGATCAAAGAGCGAGACTAGGGTGGATGAGAGCGAGGTCTATACTCTTGATGGTATTAGAAGTTCTTTAATTCGACAAGAAGATAGCATTATATTTAGTCTTTTGGAAAGAGCTCAGTATTGTTACAACGAGGACGCATATGACCCTGATGCTTTCTTCATGGATGGCTTCCAGGGTTCTTTGGTCGAGTTTATGGTCAAAGAAACCGAAAAGGTCTATGCTCAGGTAATTCAAACCACAAACTGACATTGTCATTACATATCGATTATATCAAGTATTCAAGTTATCATAACAACCTTTTTTAACAGGTTGGAAGATACATGAGTCCCGATGAGCATCCATTCTTCCCAAATGACTTACCTGACCCGTTGTTACCACCTTTGCAGTACCCTCAGGTAACGAGGGTTACGTAATCGGTTTACTGTTTATTTATGTTTAGATATGTACTTAAATCACTTTTCTTTATATCATGATATATAGGTGTTGCATTCTTGTGCTAATGGTATTAATATTAACAACAAAATATGGGATATATACTTTAAAGACCTTCTCCCTAGGCTAGTCAAAGAAGGAAATGATGGTAATTGCGGATCAGCAGCCACATGTGACTCCAACTGCTTGCAGGTACACGTTTAAAGGATGCAGTAAGAACTAAGAATTATCTTTTTCTTCGTAAGTGGGTCGATTATATATTATTGTCAGCATACCTACACTATAGAAATCATCATCATCATACTCAGTAATCCCACCAATAGCAAAGCTAAGGTAGGGTCTGAGGAGGGTAAGATGTAGACAACCTTACCTCTACTCCGTAGGAATAGAGAGGCTGCTTCCAGTGAGCCTTACCTACACTATAGAAATCCATTCTCTAAAATGACGAGTTGGTGGTGGCGACTAACTTTGATCGTGGGTGGTGCTGACCCGTTTTAAATTAGCAAGTTTTATAAGAATGGTCTGTTTTGACCCATTGTTTAATTTGAGTAGACCCAAATTGACCGTTGTTTAATTGAGTGGATCCAGATGAACCCATATAAATGGGTGGGTCGGGATAATCCAAAACACTTTAATATATTTAGCTACGAAACAAGTTAGATTACGTTTATGTTCAACAAAGTGTAAGGCAAGGTATATATTTTTTTCAGGCTCTCTCTAAAAGAATTCACTATGGTAAGTTTGTAGCCGAAGCCAAATTCCGAGCTTCACCTGCTGATTATGAAGCTGCCATTAAAGCACAAGTAAGAATTAATCTCTTATGCACAACCAAAGTACTTACATTTCAGTTTTTTAAGGGCTATATTGGTAATTACATTTGCAGGACAGAGAAAAGCTAATGAATTTGTTAACGTACCCGGCTGTGGAAGATGCAATTAAGAATAGAGTGAAAACTAAAACCATGACTTTCGGGCAAGTGGTGAGAGTCGGGTTTGGGGAAGACGCGACAGAACCGGTGTACAAAATAAACCCGAGCTTGGTTGCGGATGTTTACGGGGAGTGGGTCATGCCGTTGACTAAGGAAGTGCAGGTGGACTACTTGTTGAGAAGACTTGATTGAGATTCAAGATTCATTGATTTATAAGTCCATTTGTAAGGAAATGAGTCACATGACAAATTTTGGAGGAACTATCTAAGATAATTGTCGTTTAACTTATTTTTTTAGTAAATTTTAAATCATAAAGTTTGTGTTTCAAAACCATTATACACATGATGTTAACAAAACCGATGACTTCACTTGAGGTGTACACCGACTAATATACAATAACATATTTAATTATTTATAAGCGTAAACAACAATTTACATAACATGCCCCACTTGCGGTGTGCACATATAATGTATATATGTGTGGGCGCTCGGGGGGCAAAAGTGAAATGGTACTAACTTTAACGTTATTTTACTATTTCGTGAAAATAACGTTAAAAGCGGCGGATGGTTAATCATGCATCATGTGGTGACGTTGATAGCTGAAAGACACGGGGGTACATGCACCAATCAGTCTCTGTCCCGATTGTTTGAGTGTTATGTGTCTTAGGTCCAAGGCTTGATACAAAACTACAATCGAGCCGGGGGTCTCACTGGAAGCAGCCTCTCTATTCCTACAGCCCTACAGGGTAGAGGTAAGGCTGTCTACATCTTACCCTCCTCAGACCCTACCTTAGCTTTGCTATTGGTGGGATTTACTGAGTATGATGATGATGATGATGATCTCAATACCCTATAGATGTATTTATACTATAAAGAAATGAAGCTACTTGGATCAAATATTCTCCTATATATTAATAACCCAAGGCTTTTGAATAGTAGAAAGTAGCTTGTTTAATAACTAAAATTATAACCAACAATACTTAAGCTGGGTTGAATAGAGAATTGTAAGAATCACAATAACGTACGTAACTAGAAGTGTGAATGAGTCCAACCAAAAGGTTGGGTGTTCAAATCCTATATGGTGTAGGTTAAAGGTGTACAAATCGGCTTTTTATTAAAAAAAAAACCAGTCCAGTTTTTAACTGAACCGGGGTTTTTTATCCAAACCAAAAATCGGTTTTTTTATAACCGGTTTCGGTTATTAACCGTTTTTTCAAACCCAAAACAGTAACCAGGCTAACCGGTTTGGATTGGTTTTTAACCGGTTTTTGCCAAAAAAAAAAAAAAAAAAAAAAACTGTTTTTAACCGGTTTTTTAAAAATCAGTTTCGGTTTTTAAACCGGTTGCAAAGATCAAGAATAGTAACCGGTCACAAACCGCCGGTTCGGTCCTAAAACCGTTTTTTTTCCGGTTTCGTTTTTTTTTTCGGTTACGGTTCTAAAACCGGTTTTTTGTACACCTGTAGTGTAGGTACTGAAGTATTTATCCCGTAAAAACTAGAAATTGTTAAAAAACATCACTAGAAGTGCAAACAAGCCGCCGTTCAAAAAAAAAGAAGTGCAAACAAGCCAAACCATTTGTAAGTTACTTGATATTAGCTCAACTTGTCTAGATCTATATACCATATCACATTTAAACTTTAAAGGGTGGAAGGGGCGCTCATAGTCAAACCTATAAATCTGACCAATAGAATGATGTCATCTCATTTGAACCCACTCCAACCCAACTCAACCCTAAAGCAATGGGACACCCATCAAGTTGAACACATGAACCCATCATTAAATAATATTGTGTCACATCACCATCAATACAACCTTAAACAAATACAACATTCCATCTAGCAAGGGTTTACGAACCTGTGACTGACCCCGTCATCCCATCCCATGGGACTTACGACAGTGTTCCCGTGGGAACTCATGGAACCCAATAACCCATCTATCACACCTCAAATTCGGTGGACCTGGTTGGTGGGTTTATGCGTGACGATTGATAACAGTTTCTCAATAAGCAACGGAAGATAGAAATAAAGTAATAATCATAAAAGATTGGAATTTATTAATTATAATTTATAAAGTTGTTCGATACAAGTCCCACATTGTAGGATCAGATATAAAACTAGCTTAGGACATCATAGGCCTTTAACAGTGGAGTCACAAATTTCAAAGTTTTTTCTTTGACCGAACCATTCCAATCTATATTCAGGATTCGTTACCTACGGTTTAATCCTTTTGAAAATACATCAGTTTTTATTGGTAAATACAATGAACCTACACGTTTATAAAATCATTTTCACAAAATCCTTTTTAATCTTTTTGAAAATACATCAGTTTTCATTGGTATATATATATATATAGGGGTTGGTTAACGTACAATTGGCCTTAACGTACGATGCGTACACGATGTAAATATAACATGCGGAATTGAGGTCATAACATGCGGATTATAACACACAAACTTGGAAGACTACCAAAACTCGGAACATTCACCATGCGGCTTCACAAACCCGGACAACCTATAACATGCGGATTCACAAATTCGGAAAATTTAACATGCGGACAAAACTCGAAAAATATAATATTCGACTTCACAAACCCGGACAACTATAACATGCGGCTTCACAAACTCGGAAAAATATAACATGCGGATGACTCATCGCGTACGCTCGTACGTTAATGCCTATTGTACAATACACTTTCTCTCTCTCTCTCTCTATATATATATATATATATATATATATATTATGATAACCCATAGAACACCATTTCATTCTAGTGTATTTCGCGAACTGAGTGAACAAATTTTGGCCATTGATGATGACACCCATAGGAAATCATTTAGTATTTATACACTAGTTCGCAATACACTTTCTCTCTTTAAACATCGCCTTTGTAATCACTTCTATCCTTCATTCTAAAATACGTCAATTTAACCAAAACGCCAAAAATGGCAACCAACATTTCATGGAGATACACCCTGAGAATCAGAAGATTCGTCATACGTTTTGACAACAGAAGAAGGGTGTTTGTTAAGACAATCAAAGCAATTTTGAAACTGGAAGAAGAGGTACAGAGAGGTATCCTATCGCTTGGCATCCCTCTTGATAATGAATGTGATGAAACGCATAAGCTTATAAGAAGATTAACAAGGAAATTTGGACCAAGCAAAGCAGATGGAAAAATGGACCCAGTCATCACATCATGGCGTTTTGATGAAGAAACAGACATGGTGACCGTTATATGTGACTACGGAGAGCAGGAAGACTACATGCTTGAAGACATCATGACCAAGCAGGGGGTTGGGTTCATGGAAAAGTTACACAACGCCACATGTTTGAACACAGACATGGATATAAAAATGGCGTTGATGCAGGACATGTTCAAATGGAGGCTTCAAAATCTTCAAGAACAAGAAGCCAATGAAAGTGAAAGCGATGACTTGAATGAGAGACTAGAAGAAGATTCTGAAGAAGAAGACGAAGAAAGTGATGGATACTTCTCAGACAAAGTTCTTTCTGACGAGGAGTTTTTTTTTTCTTTTGTGTAATTTTTTTCAGATAATAAAATACTATATTTCTCTCCTTAGTTTCAAAACGCCAAAAAAACCACAAAAGTCATTGAATACAAAATGCCAAATAATAAAATCTATTTTTTCCTGTGTATTTTTTTCTCTTTTAGTGTATTTTATCATCTTGGTCTACAAAAACGCCATTAAATATAAAAACGCCAAACTTGGAAGTTGGGACGTCTAACACCCTTATCTGATAAAGCTGAACAAAACAGTAAATACACACAGTAATTGAAAGGATGGTTACTTTATTACTAGCATTTATTATAATAAAATCCCGCCTAAACTACGCGCCAAAATCATCCTATAAAGAGAAATGTCCCAGCACAATCAATTGATCACACCCAAAAACAAACGCCATGTTTCCTAGAGTACTTTAAAACGCCAACAAAATAGTTAAAAAAACCACATATGGCAAAACTCGTTTCTTCGATATTCATTATTGTTCTGCATGAATTTTCACTGAATGGATTCTTGCTTGAGGTGTCACACCCCGACCGATAATGGAATGATCGGGATGTGGCATGATGCGAATAGGTTGCTTAAGAAAATCCATAGCGACTAATTGCGACAATATTTATTAAGGTTCAATATCCCATACTATCAAACAAAACATTCTCACAAAATCGAAACAAAATTCAGTAGTTTCTCAAGCAACAAAACATAACATTCAAATCTTGCAATTTATTTAGGCGTGTTTCTAGAAACCCTAGATCCATTTGCAGCAGTAATCCATCAACCTGTTACATAAGTTAAAATAAAGTCAATACAATAGTGTACAGGTGAGTACACAAGTTTGCATAAGTATAGTAATAAAGCGTTTACGCATAACCAACATGTAACACGTAAAGGGCGAATCAAGTAAGCTATCGACAATGATACAAGCTAACCAACATGACTGCGAGTTGTGTATTCGCGATACGTGTTCACCGTAGTGAGCACGTAAAGTAAGTAATCCTTAACAACCCCTGAATAAACAGGTGCTGATTCCAAACTATAGTACCATTGTCGCTAAGGGTGGTAGGGCAAGTCATCACTGTGTAAACATAGCAAACAAGCATTCAACTAGTCACGTATAACATGCGAGAGCGGTTAGCGTTTATAAAAGAGTTTAAGCGTTGTGTGCTAAAACACCCCAAGCTTAACATTCGACCAAACACATTAAATAACAAAACCTTGATAAGTTGAGAAATTTTGAACTACATAATGTTTTCATAAATAACCCCTTCTTAAAAGAAAGTAGACAAATCTAAGTTGTTTAGTTACAAGGTTTACTAACAAACTAAGTTTTTGCAAAAACATAATGACGACCAAAGATTTACACATGTTGGTAATACATAAGACAAAAACTAGGACTATTCAAAATAGATAACTTCGGAAGCATGAGATGGGCGTAGTTCGTGTGTGCTCGTTCCAAGTCGTCGAGCCATTTAAGTTGAGGATTTAAACACATCAAAAACAAGACTTCAAGAATCAAATTCGTTAATTATATTTATCGCTTTCTAATCTAACAACTCAATGTAATCCATTCCATACTTTCATAATATACTTGCATTACTTACCCGTTGAAATGGGTCAAAACATACTATCTCAAAATTGAGATAAAACACACCCTTCATTATTCCATTAGTAACGGATTATTATTTTCATATCATAAACTTTCATTCGATTCGTTTGCCACAAATTGAATACATTCCTTTCATCATTTCTACATACATCCATTTCAACCCGTTCATGACGGGTCAAATTTATTCCTTCCCTTTTTGCATGACTTCCCATTCATTCGACTCGTTCAAGAGGAATCGACTATGAAACTTATCCATTCATAAACATTCATTTCTTACGACCCGTTCACAACGGGTTAGGCTATCTACTTCATCACTACCATAAACCATTATAGCTAAGGATTTTGTACAAGAACGTAAAATGACTAAATAAAATTTGTATGCGTAAAAGAACATACCTCGATCTTGTGAGCTTTCCGATTTCCTAGCGTTTGAACTTTCTTCTTTTACGCCTACATCAACACATTCATTCATTTATCCCAACCAAATATTATTCCATCATTTACATAATTTATCATATGACAACATTATCATAAATTTCCAAATTTCACATATTTGTCCTCTAGGCATTTCATCGAACACTTGGTGGGTTTCGCATTAATAGGACACTTAATACAAGTATTTTAAAACATGATTCTACTAGTTCATCTAGTAATTCATCGATAATCAAACAAGTTCATATGATCATTTTATCCTACATCAATTCATCTAATGTCCATGTATCACAATCAAGATCAACCATCAAGATTTCAAGGTTATACATGATTACTTCAATTTTGATCATCCTACATTCATGAAAATTTCATATCAAATGGGTTTATGCAACAAGTCTTTTGAATGATCAAAATCAAACATAAACCTTATTCTATAAAAAAAAATCCTACTTCTAATTACACTTATCATAACATGAACTCATGATTGGGTGAAGACCCATTCTCTTCAAATCAATAATTCAAGAAATTGGACTTACTACTTCAATAAACAAGGTTAGATGGTTGAAAATTGAAGCTCATGCATTTGATTTTCTTTGAAATTCCTACTCAATTGGTTGAATTCAGCAAACAAGGGGTTTACCCTTGTTTCTCCTTCTTGTTGGATCCCAGACACACAGTGTGTGTGTGTTTGGGGTTTCCTTCTTTTTATTATTTCTAGTTTGGCACTTATCCAAGTTTTACCCTCCAAGTATTTTTATTGTTTCAATTAAACACTTCTCATCATATTACTAGCATTTTGTAACATTTTCATTAACTAAGTTAAATCTTTAATTAATCTAACTTATATGTCTAATAAGTCTGTTTGGGGTGTTACAAGTCTACCCCCCTTGAAAGAGGTTTCATCCCCGAAACCTGGGAACATAACAAATTTAACATTTACGTACCGAAGAGAAAAGGGTAGTGCTTTCGCATTTCATCTTCCGCTTCTCATGTAAGTTCCGATCCTTTTCGATGTTGCCATTGCACTAAGATTTATCTAACGGCTTTATTGCGAAGGTTCTTTACTTTAACGTCTTTAATGGCTATCGGTATTTCGACATAATTTAATGCCTCATCTAATTCAATGTCATCAAGAGGCACGGACTCCATTTCATCCGCAAGGCACTTTCTCAATTGCGATACATGGAAGGTATTGTGAATTCCGTCTAGTGTAGACGACAATTCTAAATGATATGCAACCTTCCCAACTCGAGCTACAATCTTAAACGGTCCAATATAACGAGGACCCAATTTACCCCGTTTACGAAAATGGATTATGCCCTTCCATGGGGATACTTTCAGTAAAACATGATCTCCGACTTGAAACTCGATAGGACGTCTTCTCTTATCAGCATAGGCCTTTTTCCGATCTTGAGCCGCTTTCAGTTGAGCTCTATTTAAATTGATCTTTTCGTTGGTCATTGCTATCAAATCATTAGGCGCAAGCTCCCTTTGCCCTACTTCGCCCCAACATATGGGAGTCCTACATTTCCTCCTATATAGTAATTCGTAAGGAGCCATTTGGATACCACTATGGTAACTATTATTATAAGAAAATTCCACTAGTGGTAAATGGTCATCCCAATTTCCCCTAAAGTCTAAGGCACATGCTCTCAACATATCAACAAGTGTTTGGATGGTTCTTTCTGATTGACCGTCAGTCTGAGGGTGATAGGCGGTGCTTATGTGTAGCTTCGTGCCCATATTTTCATGAAACTTCTGCCAATAACGAGAGGTGAATCTCGTATCCCGATCTGAGATAATTGACACGGGCACCCCGTGTCGAGATATTATCTCGTTCATATAAACTTCCGCCATTCTTTCCGAAGAGTAGGCTTCTCGAATAGGTAAAACGTTGGCACTTTTTGTGAGTCGATCCACGATTACCCATATTGTATCGTGCCCCTTTTTCGTTCTAGGAAGCTTGGTCACCAAATCTATTGTTATTTCCTCTCATTTCAATACCGGAATTTCCAAAGGTTGCAATTCTCCGTACGGTTTTTGATGTTCCGCCTTCACCTGGGAACATGTCAAACATTTTGCGACATACTTAATAATATCGCGTTTCATACCCGACCACCAATAGTTTGCCTTCAAGTCCCGGTACATTTTTGTTGCCCCCGGGTGAATCGATTACCCTGACTTATTGGCTTCTTCAAGAAGTGCGGTTTTGACTTCACAAAACAATGGTATCCATATTCCACCGAATCTGGTTTTGAGCCCGATCGAGTTTTCTTCTAACTTTTCAGCTACTCCTTTCGTTCTTTCTTTCTTTGGATCTCCTGCCTCTAGTGATTTTGTTTGAGCATCTCGTATCATTTCAAGGAGGCGAGGTGTAACTATCATCTTCATATATTTTACTTGAATCGGAGGTGGATACTCCTTTCGGCTCAATGCATCCGCTACGACATTTGCTTTTCCCGGGTGATAGAGAATATCGCAGTCGTTGTCTTTAATAAGTTCCAGCCATCTTCGTTGCCTCATATTCAAGTCTTTCTGTTTGAAGAAATATTTGAGGCTTTTATGATCCGAGTAAATCGTACACTTCGACCCGTACAGATAACGCCTCTAGATTTTTAAGTCGAAAACTACCGCTACCAACTCTAAGTCGTGGGTTGGGTAGTTTCCTTCATGCGGTTTAAGTTGTCTTGATGCATACACGATAACCTTCCCTCTTTGTATTAAAACACACCCAAACCTTGTTGTGAAGCATCTGAATAGACAACCAAATCTTCTGTTCCATCTGGCAGTGTCAACACCGGAGAACTCGACAACTTTTCTTTTAACACTTGAAAGGCTTCTTCTTGTTCTTTACCCCACATAAACTTTTCTTTCTTTCTTGTCAACTTCGTCATGGGTAACGCTATCTTTGAAAAATCTTGTATAAACCTTCTATAATAGCTGGCAATGACTAGAAAACTCCTTACTTCGGTTGGGTTTTTTGGGGAACCCCATTTTATTACAACCTCAATTTTTGATGGATCTACCAAAACACCTTCCGAGTTTATTACATGGCTGAGGAACTGTACCTCTCTAAGCTAAAAGGCACACTTTGAGAATTTTGCATAGAGTTTCTCCTTACGGAGTATTTCAAGTACCTCCCGTAGGTGTCTCGCATGTTCAGCCTCACTTCGGGAATAGACCAAAATGTCATCTATGAACATGATCACATATTTGTCCAACATGGGTCGGCATACTCGGTTCATAAGATCCATAAACGCATCTGGCGCGTTTGTCAACCCAAAGGACATAACTAAAAATTCATAATGTCCATAACAGGTCCTAAATGCGGTCTTTGTAATGTCTTCTTCTCGCACCCTGACTTGATGATACCCCGAATGCAAGTCTATCTTAGAGAACCAACTTGCCACTTGTAGCTGATAAAAAAGATCGTCAATTCTGGGTAAAGGGTAGCGGTTCTTCACCGTTAGTTTATTCAGTTCTCTGTAATCGATGCACACGTGTATCGACCCATCTTTCTTCTTTACAAATAGGACTGGTGCTCCCCAAGGTGACACACTAGGACAAATGAAGCCCTTATCAAGTAGATCTTGTAATTGTGTCATTAACTCTCACATATCGGTGGGGGCCAACCTATACGGGGATTTAGCTACCGGTTTTGCACCCGTATTCAACTCGATACGGAACTCTATTTCACGTTCGGGAGGGAGCCCTGGTAATTCCTCCGGAAATACGTTCGGAAATTCGTTCACAACCGCGACATCTTCAACCTTTGGGAGACTTTGTTGAGCATTTACTACGTAAGCTAAGTATGCTCTACTCCCATTACGTGCATACTTAACGGCTTGAACAATAGTACAATGTTTTGCTTCTATGTTTCTCTCCCCTTGAATTTTTAGTTTCTTTCCATTCAGAGATTGGACAAGTATGGTCTTACTTTCACATTTAATCTCCGCATGGTGTCGGGCCATCCAATCCATACCCACTATCACCTTAAATTCCCCCAAAACCATCGGTACGAGGTCGATATCAAATTCCTCATCTTCTATATTAAGCTTACAATTTCTACATACTTCGTGCAATAAGTAGTTCTTACTATCGGCTATTTCTACCTCTAAGGGTTTTGGCATTCTTTCAATCTTAAACGAGGGGTGATGTACTACTTCACTTGAAATGAATGATATAGTAGCTCCGGTATCAAACAAAACATACATAGGCAAGGAATTTAACAAGAAGATACCTGAAACAACATTCGGATGAGCTTTGGCTTCTTCGGATGTGATTTGGAACATCCTTCCTCGTGCCTTAGAGCTCTCATCCTTCTTACCTTCCTTCTTTGCTCCTTGTTGAAGTTTAGGACACTTTGCCTTAACATGCCCCTTTTAAAAACAATTGTAACAAGTCTTCGGGTTGTTAGGGCATTTGTAAAACGGATGTCCTTCAGCGCCACAGTTATAACACCCCTTCTTCCCTAGAAGGCATTCACTGGTATGAAGTTTCCCACAAGTCTTGCAAGGGGTAATACCACACTTTGATTTATCCTTCCTACCATGATCTTGAAATTTTGTTTTCTTGGACGGACTTGAGTTGGTCCCTTTTTTCGATGACCTCTTTTCGCCACGTTCTTCCTGTCTTTTAAGCTCGATTTCTCTATCCTGAGCCCAGTTAATAAGCTCATCAAGGGTTTCACTTTTTGAGGGAGTGATAAACTCCCTAAATTTAGCCTTTAACATGTCATGATAGCGGTTGATTTTCATCCTTTCTGTCTTCACAAAATCCTGGCAGAACTTCATCTTATCAAAGAAGGTATTCGTTATTTCATTGATCATTTCATTTTTTTTGCCAGAGGCGTAAGAAATCCTCCTGAATCCTATCAACGGCTGATTGAGGACAATGATATTTCAGAAAGGGTTCCTTGAACTCCTGCCAAGTCATTGTCTGAAGCTTGTCTTCACCTATCTCCTTACAATAAGCATCCCACCAATCTTTCGCTTGTAATAGGAGTTGACCCGTAGCAAACATCACTTGATCTTCCTTATCGCACCGACTTCGTATGAACACTGCTTCTATATTTGAAATCCATTTTTGGCACGCTATTGGATCAATCTTGCCATCATAAGTTGTAGGGTTTCACGCCATGAAATCCTTGTACGTACATCTACGTGCCTTGTTTTTACTCTTAGACCCTTCAATCATTTCCTTCAACTCTTCGATTTTACTAGTCATCATAGCATCAACCACCCCCAATACACGACTTTTGACTTCTTGAGCTATTTGAGGAAGGTTGGCTTGTATAACCCTTTTTGCCACTTCGGTAACCTTATTATTTAATGCTTCTTGATGGGCTACTTCATCATCATTCTCATCCCTTGCGTCCGTCATCTACACAATTTCATTTTCATTTATTAACAAATCAGGTTCTTTCACATATCCAAGTACTTTAGTCTACATTTACTTCTTTCATTATTCATAATCATACATTTCAATTTAGATTCCTCAAGTTCGTAATTCATTTCATGCCATTCCATATATTCCATTCGACTTTTACGAATTTAATCTCATTATTACCACACCGTTGTGATCACGTGTAACTTATTATACCTATTAAGGACTTTACGGGACCATAAAATAGGATTTCGGGTAACACGAGGGTCCAAAATATGAGAAATTAAACAAATCAACGAAGTAGAGCAGACCACGGCGTCGGCAACACCTGGTCACCCCGTCGGCGACGGCCACTCTAAAAGGGCGTCGGCTGACAAACCCCGTAGACAGGAGAAAAGGGCGTCGGCCCAACTGATGGTGTCGGAGACGCACCAGACTGGCGTCGGCGACGGCTAGTCTGGTGTCGCTTCACTGCAGATCGTGTTTTGGTTGTTCTTATCATTTTTCGGGTCCGTTTCCAACCATACGGGTCCTGGAACTCCCCGTATCGCCCCCATTATTACTCCCCCGCATATCTAACGTAAAAATTCATATCATAAACACATAATACGTACTTACATCTACCGAAAACTTAAACTTTTACCACATGTACACACCTTCAAGCGTGCCGTCAGTTTGAGTTCAAGCACTCCAACTTATGCTTGGATCCCTCAAACCTTGGCTCTGATACCAACTTAAAACGCCCCAAGCTTAACATTCGACCAAACACATTAAATAACAAAACCTTGATAAGTTGAGAAATTTTGAACTACATAATGTTTTCATAAACAACTCCTTCTTAAAAGAAAGTAGACAAATCTAAGTTGTTTAGTTACAAGGTTTACTAACAAACTAAGTTTTTGGAAAAACATAATGACGACAAAAGATTTACACATGTTGGTAGTACATAAGACAAAAACTAGGACTATTCAAAACAGATAACTTCGGATGCATGAGATGGGCGTAGTTCGTGTGTGCTTATTCCAAGTCGTCGAGCCATTTAAGTTAAGGATTTACCTACATCAAAAACAAGACTTCAAGAATCAAATTCGTTAATTATATGTTTCACTTTCTAATCTAACAACTCAATGTAATCCATTCCATACTTTCATAATATACTTGCATTACTTACCCGTTGAAACGGGTCAAAACATATTATCTTAAAATTGAGATAAAACATACCCTTCATTATTCCAGTAGTAACGGATTATTATTTTCATATCATAAACTTTCATTCGATTCGTTTGCAATGAATTGAATACATTCCTTTCATCATTTCTACATACATCCATTTCAACCCGTCCATGACGGGTCGAGATTATTCCTTCCCTTTTTGCATGACTTCCCATTCATTCGACTCGTTCAAGAGGAATCGACTATGAAACTTATCCATTCATAAACATTCATTTCTTACGACCCGTTCACAACGGGTTAGGCTATCTACTTCATCACTACCATAAACCATTCTAGCTAAGGCTTTTGTACAAGAACGTAAAATGACTAAATAAAATTTGTATGCATAATAGAACATACCTCGATCTTGTGAGCCTTCTGATTTCCTAGCATTTGAGCTTTCTTCGTTTACGCATACATCAACACATTCATTCATTTAGCCCAACCAAATATCATTCCATCATTTACATAATTTATCATATGACAACATTATCATAAATTTCCAAATTTCACATATTTGTCCTCTTAGGCATTTCATCGAACACTTGGCGGGTTTTGAACTAATAGGACACTTAATACAAATATTTTAAAACATGATTCTACTAGTTCATCTAGTAATTCATCAATAGTCAAACAAGTTCATATGATCCTTTTATCCTACATTAATTCATCTAATGTCCATGCATCACAAACAAGATCAACCATCAAGATTTCAAGGTTATACATGATTACTTCAATTTTGATCATCCTACATTCATGAAAATTTCATATCAAATGGGTTTATGCAACAAGTCTTTTAAATGATTAAAATCAAACATAAACCTTATTCTATATTGAAATCCTACTTCTAATTATACTTATCATAACATGAACTCATGATTGGGTGAAGACCCATTCTCTTCAAATCAATAATTCAAGAAATTGGACTTACCACTTCAATAAACAAGGTTATATGGTTGAAAATTGAAGCTCATGCATTTGATTTTCTTTGAAATTCATACTCAATTGGTTGAATTCAGCAAACAAGGGTTTCACCCTTGTTTCTCCTGCTTGTTCGATCCCAGACACACTGTGTGTGTGTTTTGGGTTTCCTTCTTTTTATTATTTCTAGTTTGGAACTTGTCCAAGTTTTACCCTCCAAGTATTTTTATTGTTTCAATTAAACACTTCTCATCATATTACTAGCATTTTGTAACATTTTCATTAACTAAGTTAAATCTTTAATTAATCGAACTTATATGTCTAATAAGTCTTTTTGGGATGTTACATGTGCGATGTGTTTTGATAGAGAACGTATGTAACACCCAAAAGTGCGTTAAGCGAAAAAGGGTTCGAGTATACTCAAAGTGCGTGCTTTACAGTTAACCACGGTCTGGATGGAGTGGAGGGAGCTCCGGATCAGCCTGCGTACGGAAACAGAAGTGCATAAGTCTTCCAAAGTGTTGAAACGGTCGAGTTGAAGTGTCGAGTGGGAAACAGAGGCTTCGTACGAAGCTAGTGTCTTTGTAAAAAGGCGTGCCTTCGTACGAAGGGATGCTTCGTACTAGTGTTGTCTCCGTGTCCAAAATCGAGTGTTCTTCGCGTCTGTCTTCGGGAAAATCGAGTGTTCATCCCTCCAGCCTTAAGCTACTGATTAAACTTAGAGCCGGAGAGGTCTTTTGAGCGTTTGAGTCACGTGCGGGAAACTGGGCTGGGTTCTACGAAGGTGCCTTCGTATAAGCCAGTCTGGCTTCGCACAAGCGACTGTTTCAGGGTCTTCAACGTTTGGATATGTGTTTTCGCCTAAATTGGATGTATTTTCAAGTCCTTTTCATGATGGTTTCGACACCACTTCGTCCCACTGTCTAGTTAACGAAATATATGTCGGTTTTGGTCCGTTTTAGTGTAAAACTCAAGTTTAAAACAGTTTTTCTTTGGATTAAACACTTGGTGAGTGCGAGATATTCAGATCTACATCTTGGGAAGCCAAAGCTAAGCCCAATACACTCGTTAAGGTGTAAATCCATGGTAAAATCAGAAGTTTTGATGAAAAAGGTGAAGGTTTTCATAAAAATAGAGAAGTTTAGATGAAAATAGAGAAGTTTAGATGAAATCGGAGGAAACTCGTGGAAAAATCGTAGTGGAAATCGTTGTGATACATGTAAAAATAGTGGATCTTACTTGGAAAATAGAGAGACAGCAGGTTGGGAGAGTTTTTGGGTGAAATGGCAGCAAGTTATGAAATGAGGAGAGGCATGGGTATTTGTAGAAGGTGCTGAAGGTTCTGTATGAAGGCCCTGCTTTCGTACGAAGCCGGGTATCTTCGTACGAGGGGAGCAGTTTTGTGTGAAAAATCTCGTTTTGCGTGTCGTGTGTTCGTTTGGTGCGTTTTGTTGCGTTAGTTAGTTCAAGTACTTTAATATTTTAGCGAGATACTAAGTATTGTGTTGCGTTGCGTTTTAGCCTAATAGATTGAGTTGAGCGTTTGAGTATTTTAAGCGAATAATCAACAACATATTACATATTTAACATTTAAACACACAATTTATAATAGTAATATAAATAAATCCGCGTTTCGAGTTTGCGTTGCGATGAGCGTTTAAGTAATAAGCGTTTAATGTGATAAATAAGTGACAAATACGATAAATGAGCGATTATAGTATGCATTTTAAAAAGTAGTTAATGCGTATATTACCAAGGGTTAATCATCGAATCTCAGAGTACAAGCGTTTTTTAGAGAAACAATGGTAAAATACGAACAACCAAAAGTTCGGGTTGTTACAGTCTCTCATACTTTAGGGAATTTCGTTCCGAAATTAAGTAGTAGACGTAACAAAGAGTTGCAGATTCTCAGCTTTCATATCACTCTCGAGTTCCCAAGTGAACTCGGCGCTGCGTTTCCCTTCCCCTTCCCATCTAACCTTCACTATGGGAATGCAACTACGTCGAAGTTTCTTGGTCTCTCAATCCATGATTTCTACTGGCTTTTCCACGAAGTGCAGTGTCTCATTTATTTTAAGTCTTCCAGAGGTACATGAAGATTTTCTTCAGCTAGACACTTCTTGAAGTTTGAGACGTGGAAAGTCGGGTGTACGTTGCTAAGTTCAACCGGTAATTCGAGTCGGTAGGCCACTTTACCAATTCTTTCCAGAATCTTAAAGGGACCCTCATAACGTGGCACTAGTTTCCCTTTCTTGCTGAATCGGATCACCCATTTCCAAGGTGAAACCTTTAAAAGGACGTGATCTCCAACTTCGAACTCTAGGGGCTTGCGGCGTTTATCGGCGTAGCTCTTTTGAGACTCCGAGCATTCAGGATATTGTCTCTTATCTGGAGAATCTTGTCTGTCGTTTCTTGTATTTACTTGGGACCGGTGATCTGTGCGTCTCCGATCTCGTGCCAAACAATAGGCGATTGACATTTTCTACCGTATAGTGCCTCAAAGGGTGCCATTTGTATACTAGCGTGATAACTATTATTGTACGAAAATTATACTAAGGGTAAATGCGAATCCCAATTACCACCAAAATCTATAACGCACGAACGAAGCATGTCTTCGAGGGTGCGAATCGTGCGCTCACTCTGACCGTCGGTCTGGGAATGGAATGCGGTACTGAGATTGAGAGTTATACCTAGAGCGGATTGGAATGTCTCTAAGAGACGTGAGGTAAAACGACCATCGCGGTCAGAGATGATGTCACGAGGCGCCCGTTTCGACAAATGACTTCGTCGGTATAGATTCGTGCTAATCGTTCAACCTTAAAGTCTTCTTGTATCGGAATGAATTGAGCAGATTTCGTAAGACGATCAACGATAACCCAAACGCTATCGTGACCAGAAGACGTGTGAGGAAGCTTTGTAATAAAATCCATGGCTATACTTTCCCATTTCCACATCGGGATTTCAGGTTGTTCGAGTAAACCAGAGGGTCGTTGATGTTCGGCCTTAACCTTCGAGCAAGTTAGGCATTTCGAAACATACAGAGCGATATCCTTTTTCATGCCCGGCCACCAATACCTGGAACGGAGTTCCTGGTACATCTTATCGGCACTGGGGTGAATGGAGTATCAGGATTTGTGGGCTTCCATCATCAATATCTCCCGGAGGTTATTGCGACTAGGAATCCAAATTCGGTCGAGATAGTGAAAGATACCGTTTGGTTTATTCACTAACTGAGTTTCGGCACCACACTTCATTTCCTCTTTCAAGGTATTCTCAATGAAGCATGCGTTCTGCGCATCGCGAATTAGGGCTTCGAGATTATTCTGGACTTGAACGTTACGAATGCTATGCACATAGCTTCGTCGACTGAGAGCATCGGCTACGACGTTTGCCTTGCCCGGATGGTAGCGTATCTCGCAATCGTAGTCGTTGAGAAGTTCAACCCATCTGCGTTGGCGCATGTTCAGTTCTTTCTGGTTCAAGATATATGTAAGCTCTTGTGGTCGGTGAAGACCGTACACTTTGTACCCTAAAGGTAGTGTCGCCATATCTTTAGCGCAAAAACATCTGCACCGAGCTCTAGATCGTGGGTAGTGTAGTTCTTCTCGTGGATCTTGAGTTGTCGAGACGCATACGCGATAACCTTGTCCTGATGCATAAGAACACAACCGAGACCTAGGTTAGAGGCATCGCAATAAACAACGAAATCGTCGTTTTCGTCGGGAAGTGCGAGGACAGGAGCGTTACAAAGGATACGCTTGAGAGTTTGAAAGGATTCCTCTTGTTCAGAACCCCAAAAAAAAGGTTTGTCCTTATGAGTTAGGACGTTAAGAGGTACAATGATTTTAGAAAAGCCGGCGATGAATCGACGGTAATAGCCCGCCAATCCTAGAAATGAACGAATTTCAGATGGAGTCTTTGGGGTAATCCAACTCTTTACAACTTCAGTCTTCGCGGGATCGACATGAATTCCTTGACTGTTGACGATGTGTCCGAGGAATTGAACTTCCTCGAGCCAAAACTCACACTTGGAGAACATGGCGTAGAGGCGATTTCCTTGAAGAAGTTCGAGAACTAAACAAAGATATTGCGCATGTTTGGCTCTCGAATTCGAGTAGACAAGAATATCATCGATAAACACAATAATGAAACGATCTAAAAAGGCTTTACACACACGGTTCATCAAATCCATGAAGACTGCTGGTGCGTTTGCGAGACCAAAAGGTATGACCATGAATTCATAATGGCCATAACGAGTACGGAAAGCGGTTTTCAGGATGTCTTGCTCTTGTACACGCAACTGATGATAGCCGGAACATAAATCAATGGTTTTCAGGATGTCTTGCTCTTGTACACGCAACTGATGATAGCCGAAACATAAATCAATCTTCGAGAAACATGTAGCACCTTGAAGTTGATCGAACAAATCGTCGATTCGGGGTAGCGGGTAGTGGTTCTTAATAGTAAGCTTGTTAAGTTCCCTATAATCGATGCACATTCAGAACGATCCATCCTTCTTCTTCACAAAAAGAACGGGTGTGCCCCATGGTGATGTGCTCGGGCGTATAAAGCCTTTATCACGCAATTCTTGAAGTTAGCTAGATAGCTTGTTGGTGCATGCGTCTGTCGACTTCGTCTTGTATCGAGTCTTGTATATATATAGTTTAATCAGGGCACGGAAAACGAGAAAATAGGTTAACATGCAAGTTCAAACGAAATTACAAGATGTAATTCCGCTTGAATTGGTTCAGGGATTTCAAACGAAATTAGTCTGTTAATTCCGTTTGAAACTGTTATTCTGTATGAACCTAATTCCGTTTGAGCATGTTCAGGCGGAATTAGATGCCTATATATAGTTGAGTCCTGATTTCGTTTGAGTAGAGTTGTGTATGTGTGATTCCAGAGCCGAAGTGCTGCCGAAGTGTCGTCTTGCTGTAAAACTTTGTCAAATTAATCAGAAAGACAGTTAAAGTGTATATCTAGCTGAATCGAACTCGATATGTCTGTTTCCTCCTTTCATATTGAGTAGAACGCCTCTGAACGACTCGTTTCGGGTCAGAACACGATCCTACATGTGGTATTAGAGCTCAGGAGGAGCAGTTCTTACCAATTCAGCTTAAAATTTCTGTTTTCTACACCTTCTTTTCTGGATTTACAAGTTTTTACGGACAAAATGGTTTGAATTTCACATATTATGTGCGAAACAGTGTTTTAACAAATCCTTGAGAGTTTCAGACCTAAATTCTGCTTAAAAACTGATAAATTCATAATTTCGCTTGAAAAGTTGGACCGAATTGATGATGTCAGCATAATTCCGTTTGGAATTGCACCTTATTTCATACGGAATTAGTTTTCTCGCTTGAAGTTGTTGTTAATTTTGTTTGAAACCGTAATTTCGCTTGAGAATTCCGTTTCAGTGTGTAATTCCGTTTGAAAGGCCTTATTCCGTGTGAGTTGGTATTCCGTTTAAAACTGGTTTGCTGGTAATTTCGCTTCAGAAGATAATTTCGTTTGAGGGGGTATTCCGCTTGAACTGGTTATTCCGTTTGAAACTGTTGAGTTGATATTTCGCTTGAAGTTGTTGTGCAAGGGATTCCGTTTGAACTTGGTATTCCGCTTAAAGAGGGTATTCCGCTTAAGTTGTGATTTCGCTTGAAAAGGTTTGTGTTTGAAATCTTGATTGCCGAAACATGGAAGAGGAATTCTACAATGCATTTGCTACATCCTCGACTACTCCGCTGACATTGCTAAGAACATGAACATGGAAAATGAAACTGGAACAATACAAAAACCCCCGAAGCTAATGGGAATTGAGGAGTATTATGGATGGAAAGATAGGTTTGAAAACTGGGTTCAAGCTAATCATTTGAGATCTTGGGAGTGCGTTGAGAAAAAGTATGTACTACCACGTACAGACTTGGGAGTTGAAAAGAAAATTTATGAATTTACAGATAAAGAACGTGATATGTACAAAGCAGAAAAGATGATGATAAGTTTACTTCAGCAAGCTATTAAAGAAGACATATTCGTATTGCTTCAACATGATAAAACTTCACGTTCAATTTGGGAAGCACTTCGAATCAAGTTTGAAGGAAGTGAGAAGATGAATAAAAGTAAAAAGGCATTGTTAAAGAAAGAGTTTGATCTTTTTACAAGTTTGCCAGGAGAAGATACAAAGAAACTGATTGAAAGATATTGTCATTTAGTACGTTCAATGTCTTTGTTAGACATCACCAAAGATCATGAAGAATGGGTAGACAAATTAGCTGATGCTTTACCTCAGAAAGAATGGGATACTTATCTGATGATCTTGAAGAATACTGGAGAATATGATGGTTTGACAATTTCCCAGTTTATTGAGAAGATTGAAGGTCAAGATCTGGAACAGCAAAAGATTGCAAGAATGAACAATCCAAGTGCACAACAAGATGTTAAAATGTACTACAAAGGGAGTGTTCAGAATGTAGAAGCAAGCCCGAAAATCCAAACTGCTTTCAGTGTTGATAATTCATCTGAATCAATCAATCAAAACTCAAACAGCAGCAGTGGATTCTCATCATATCCGAGTATTAATCTGATAGCTTCAAGCTCAAGCCATCAATTTTAAATCTCAAACAGCAACATTGGTCATGTCTTAAATTGCAACATTGCATTGCATCTTCAGAATGGTCAAAATTTTTCTGAAGAAGTTGTCAAAAGTCATATGGCATTACTTGTTACAGCATTGGAATCATATGAAGGATTAGTTGCAGGAAAGATCGGAAATCCCAAGCTGACAAAAGAGGATTATGATCAGATTGATGCTGAAGAAATGGAGCTGATGGATATCAAGTGGTGTTTAGCGAGTGTTTTGAGAAGAGCTGAAAAGTTTAAAATGATTATAGGAAGAAATGATTTTTTGGATGCACATGTGTCTACTTTGGGTTTTGATAAATCTAAAGTTACTTGTTTTCGATGCAGGGAGAAAGGTCATTTCAAGAGAGAATGCAAAAATCAAGAAGCTAGTGGAGCAAAGAATCCTTTTGGAAAAGATGATTACTATCGAAAAGCCATATATCAACAAGTTGCTCATCAACCATATCAACAAAAGGAACCACAAACTGCGCATGCAAGAATGATCGAAGAAGCAAATAAGAAAGCTTATTATGGTATCATTGATCAAGATGATGAAAAAGTGGCAAAAGGCTTCAGCTGGGATAAATATATTCCACCTGATTCAAAAGTTGTTGCTCTTATTGCATAGATAGTTCAAGAGCCTGGTCTGATGACATAATGGATGAAAGTGTTTGATAGTAATGATACAAGTCAAGAAGAAGAATCTGTTTCATCAGATGAAAGTTCAGAAAGAACAACAGTTTTTGATCAAACACCATCTGATTCTGGTTCTTCAGATGATGTTTCAGAAAAGACAATAGATTTTGATCAATCAGCAACTGATGATAGTGATGATGATGAAGAAATACATATTAATATTGCAAAAGCTCATTTATCTCCTGAAAGTTTTGAATTTTATTTTGCAGATAGAGTGAAGAAGCTGAAGGAGAGACAAGCTGCAAAAGAACAGAACAAGGTAAAATGTGAAAGTGTTGTTCAAGAAGAGAAGTCTGAACAAAGTGAAGAAGTTAAAGTTGCTGAGATAGCAGTTGAAGTTGAGGAAGGTGTTGCAGCTGAAAAGGTGGTTGAAGTTGAGAAGATAGTCGAAGTTGAAAAGATTATCGAAGTTGAAAAAATTGTTGAAGTCATTAAACCCTGTTTAAAGTGTTTGGAATCTTGCAAACAGTGTGAGGAGAAAGATATTAAATTGAGTGAGCAAGATAAGATGAAGGAACAATTATTGTTCAATCTCAATTATGTGAAAAAATCATATGATGTTTTGAATAGAACGGTGACTGGTTTGCAAAAGACAAACTCTGAAAGAGAAGATGCGTTGACAATGATGAATGCTACGAAGATGACAAAGCAGAAGGCCATTAATCATTATATTGAAGAATGTGCCAAGTTGAAGCAGGAGTTGGAGACAGAAAGGATTGAAAACGAAAGAATCGGGCGTTTACTACAAAGTTATTCTAGTTCTGATTATTTGATTGATCGAATTTATCCAACGGTTGCAGGTTTTGAAGCGTTTCAAGACAAGAAGCCTGTAGAGAAGGATACTGGTAAGAAACAAAGTGCAAGTTATAACAAGTGTCCGCCTCCGATTTGGGAAGGTTATTCTCCCAGAAAACCAAATGAGGAGCAAGTCAAAAAGGCTGTCAATATAGAGTTAAAGTCCGAAACAACCAACGATTTACCAGAAAATATTGATGTCACGTTTACATCGTCTGATACTGATCATGAGTCTGAGTTAATAAAAAAGGTGGTCGATCAGGTGTTGGATAAAGATGAGGAGTCAGAGTCAAAGTCTGAGTCAGGGAGTTTGAGTTCGTCGGTCAACAGTACAAAGTCGTCGGTTAAAAGGGTTTATAATAAAGAATTCATGTTATCAAAATCTAATTTGAATGATGAATTATTCAAAGTTGCATATACATTGAATGATTCAGACAAATTATATTCTGATGAGGAATTTCCAATAAGAAGTGTTAATTTTGAAATGATCAAAAAGGTTTTCAAACTAACAGAAATTAATATTTCTGAAATAAAAGATTTAAAGTTTACTGAAAAACCTAAAAAATACACTTCAAGAGTTCAACAACGGTTAAACAAGAAAAAAGGTTACAGTTCTGGTTCTGGTTTTCAAAAGAAACCAAACCATAACGGTAATTTCAAAAAGAAAGGTCTTGGATTTATTCCACCTGAAAATTATAAATATGAAAAAACTTCTAAAACAAATACAAAATTTGTTCCAGGGACAAGCTGTGAAGAGGAATCAAAAAGCTCATTCTGGAAACAATCAAACAGAGAATTTCTTGCCAAGAAGCAAGAGAATGTGAAGAATGGAGCTAATCAAAGAAAGGAGACAAGAACCTGTTACAAATGCAATGAAGTTGGTCACATTGCATGGAACTGTTCTTAAGCAACAAAAATAAAACAGGAAGTTTCTAAAAAACTCAAAGAAAAAGTTGTTGAGAAAAATGAACCACCAACTGATAAATTTAAAATATTTGAAAATTCAACATATGAAGTTGGTGAGTGTTCAAAAACAAGTTTTTATAAAAAGAGAGCTGAGAATGACAACCAAATGTGGGTTGTTAAAAAGTTTCATGAAGATGTAAAGAAATTTGATGTGAAATCTGGTGATGAATCTGATTCCACAAAGTCAGATGAGCCACAGGTTGAGGTTAAAGAAGAAAACTCAGTGCCTCCAATGGATGATGTTCATTTTCCACCATTGAGGGCTGAAAATTTTAAAACAAAAGTTGGGAAGGTTGAGATCTCGAATCAATTCTATTATGAGAAGAAAGAATTTGATGTCGAGAAAGTGTTTAATGAAAATGTTAAAAAGATTTTTGGGAAAATGGTCAAGGGAAAGGCCAAAGGGGTAAAGGACTTTTATGAAACAAAGAAAGCATCTTATTACCCAAGTGCAGATGAGGAGGTAACATCCAAGTTTGGTGAAGCTTGGATGTCTGTTTTTCATATGTAAAAAGTATGACTTGCCGGAGCTCCCAGGTTGGTAAGAGTGGAGCAGGAATCGGCACATTTCTTGAGAAATTCACGTCTGTGATATTTCGATTTTCAAGTGGTAAATCAGGGACATTAAATTGTACTTGATTTTCTACAAGTGATGTTTGTTGATTGATTTTAAAATTGTTAAAAAATTTCAAGTGGTTAAGAGAACAAGGTGATGAAGTGATCCCCTTATCTACAAGTGGTAAAATCAACAAAACTTATTTTCCGGAAAAACCATTTGATTAAAACAAACTTAAGTGTTTTGAAATCACAATGGGAAAATAGTTTGTTGTAAGGGGGAGTTCTGATTGTTTATGCCAAGTGGATGGCGAATTGAAGTGATTTGATATCAGTTGTCACTTTGTTTGTATAGTTTGTTTTCAAATTTCCTTGAAATGATTTTGAATTTTAGGGGGAGTAAGAAATTTCAGAAAATCCAAAAACATTTGAAATTTTGAAAAAGTCAAAAACATGATAAAATAAAAAATGAGTTTTGTTGTGAAAAGAGGAAATGATAGTACATCAGTGGACGATCACAGCATGCTAAAGAATTGGAAAGTTAAAATGTGATAAACGATCTCACTGATGATGTGCCAGTAGGTTTTTGCACATTTAGTAGATTGTGACGAGTTATAAACCTAAATTTCAAACTTGCTTATATCGTGGGGAACATCTCTCGGATATATGGGTAACCCCCAAAATATTGTTTAAAAGGTCCCTCTTTCTGAGATACTAGGTCTTTATGCTAAGTGATATCTGGGGTATTCTCCCGGGACTTCTGATTTTGCGAAAGCAATGGCCTAGTCCCCGTATAATACTTTCTGCTTGCTTGAAATATAGCCCACCCTCAGCATAAAAAATTATGAAACATTGAAAAATGCTAATCATGTGCTGTTGAATAAAAGATTCTCTAAAGGGAACACACCTAAAGTCGAGCCGTCATCTCTCTGCTGAACGGAAGTTCTGACCTGAGCTCTCACGGCCTTCGCAATTTAACCCTTTTACAGATATCATCTGTGGTATACTCACCTGTAAGACTGAATATTGGGATCTGGATACGGGAGTATATTCTGAGGTGGGACACGCGAATAAGTTTAAGTGTCTAAAACATTAATCTCATATCTCGAAACAGTTGAACTTTGTGTGAGAATTTAAGTGGATCAGTATACTGACAATCTAAGTGATTCGTTTAAAACTTAAAATGTTTAAAGCTTAATGGTGTTGATGATTTGTCTCAAAAACTGATATGATCCTCTTACACAAACTCACAAAAATATTGTCTGTAAATATTTCTTTATTGCATTTCTTAATTTCAAAAACCCAAAAAGATTTTAAGAGTGTTTTAGCATAAATTTTGAAAAATTCAAAAAGATTATTGACAATTGATGTTGGAGAGCTGATTTTAAAAATTCCAAGTGCTGAACATGATGAGTATTTCTTGAGGGGGAGTCTGTGTTTAAATGAGAAAAGATTTTAAATTTTTGCCTACAAGTGGTCATCAGAAGCTTTTAAAGTGTTAAATCATTCTGGAAAGTTACATGCAAGTAGTATATAAATTTGTCAAATTTTAAATTTGGGAAATTTATTTTTGGGTAGAGTTTTGTGCAGGTTAGAGTCATGAATTGATCCTGAATTTGTGGAAACAGTTTGATCCAGATCACGATTTTGGAACAAAATCCGAGGGGGGGTTATATGTTGATGCTGAAGAAAAGAGTAGAGAAAGAGATTGAGGATGCTTTACAGTGTTAGATATTTCGGAGAAGTTCGAGAGGACTGATAAAGACTGAAGATGCGAAGACTCGACACTGAAGACTCGTCAACATTCGAGGGGGAGTCTGTTGGTGCATGCGTCTGTCGACTTCGTCTTGTATCGAGTCTTGTATATATATAGTTTAATCAGGGCACGGAAAACGGGAAAATAGGTTAACAGGCAAGTTCAAATGAAATTACAAGATGTAATTCCGCTTGAATTGGTTCAGGGATTTCAAACGAAATTAGTCTGTTAATTCTGTTTGAAACTGTTATTCCGTATGAACCTAATTCCGTTTGAACATGTTCAAGCGGAATTAAATGCCTATATATAGTTGAGTCCTGATTTCGTTTGAGTAGAGTTGTGTATGTGTGATTCCGGAGCCGAAGTGCTGCCGAAGTATCGTCTTGCTGTAAAACTTTGTCAAATTAATCAGAAAGACAGTTAAAGTGTATATCTAGCTGAATCGAACTCGATATGTCTTTTTCTGCCTTTCATATTGAGTAGAACGCCTCTGAACGACTCGTTTCGGGTCAGAACACGATCCTACATAGCTCGCGCATTTCGGATGGTGCAAGGCAATAGGGAGCTTTTGCAACAGGTGTAGCACCTGGAACTAAATCAATACGAAAATCAATATCACGACTAGGAGGTAAACCAGGTAAATCGTCGGGAAAAACTTTAGGAAAATCACAAACAACTAGGACGTCTTTCATGGTTTTCTTCTCGTTCTTCGTCTCCACAATATGGGCTAGGAAGGCGATGTACCCCTTGTGTAAGTACTTACTCGTTTGGATACACGACATAAGCTTCAACTCTTTTGAGGATACCTCACCGTAAGCACGTAACTGATCACCGTTTAGAAGAGAAAAACGAATTATCTTATCGAATCAAACAACTTCGGCACGATTCTCACGAAGAAAATCCATGCCTACTATGATGTAAAAACTACCTAGCTGTATAGGTATGAGATTGATCAGGAAGATGTGATTGTTGAGTTCAAAAGTACAATCACGTAGAATGGAATAAACGGTAACGGTTCTTCCAGTGGCAACTTCTACGTCGAAGGTCTTTGGGAGTTTAGCGCGTTCACATTTTAGAAGCTTTTCAAATTCAAACGATACGAAACAGTTATCGGCTCCAGTATCAAATAAGCATGAAGCATAAATACCATTGACAAGGAACGTACAATTGACAACATTGTTGTCATTCTGAGCCTGGCGGAGATTGATGTTGAGAGTTATCCCACGGGCAGCTTGCGGTTGTTGTTGCGGCTACTGCTGCTACTGTTGCTGCGGTTGCTGTTGTTGTTATTGTGGTGGTTGCTGCTGCTCTTGCTTCATAACACGCTGCGGGCATACATTGCTAAAGTGGCTGGGATCGACACAAGTGTAGCAAGCACGTGCATGAGCAACTGGTGCTGGAAGTGCTGGATTGACCTGGGGAGTGAGAGGTTGAGCTGGCAATGCTGCGAGAGCTTGAGGAGCTTGCTGACGAGGGCCTGAGTGGCAGTTGGCTGTGTAGTGCCCAAAGATGTTGCAGTTGACATAGAAACGACACTTTGTCTCCACTGGATGATGATAGGTGCAAGTAGGGCACAGTGTGTGATTCCCAAATCCCAATATACGCACACTTGGTAGGCGATGCATTGGGAGTAGCAACCTGACGTGACTGGTTGTTGGGCGGTGTGACGACCGCGCAGTTCTTGCTGGAGTTCCTTCGCTTGCGACTTTGACGATTAGACTTGGGGGCTTGAGATGGTGTGGTATCGGTGCTTGGCGTTGCAGTAGCTTGGTTGAGACTCTTGGTCGAGGCCTTAAATACTCCAGCCAAGACTCGCTTGTCGTTGATTTCTGCCGCAAGCTGATAAGTTTCCTCAATCGTTGTTGGTTTCACTACTTGAACAAGTCAGCGATACAGTCGGGGAGAGCACGGATGTACTTCTTGATAGCTTTCTTAGGAGTGTCCACCTGACTCGGACAGATGATGCTCAACTGCTTGAATCAGGCAGTGAGACCAGCGTTATCACCTCCAACTTGCTTGATGTTCCAGAACTCGTTTTCCAGCTTCTGGACTTCGTGGGGAGGACAAAATTCCTTCATCATGAGCTCTTTCAGCTCCTCCCATGCGAGGCCATAGGCTGCATCATTTCCGCGCCTGTTGCGCTCGGCGGTCCACCAATCAAGTGCCCTTGACTGAAATACACCAGTGGCGTTAACAGTGCAAAGATTCTCGGGACATTTGCTTTGTCGGAAAGTGACTTCGATCGAGTCAAACCATTAAAACATCTTACTGGGTCCATCTTCACCAGTAAAGGTCATAGGACCACAGGCTTTGAACTGCTTGAAGCTGAATGGAGCTTTCGGAGAGTCATTCTTAGAATCAACTGAGGGGTTGCTGCTGACAGCGTGAATTTCACTGATGATTTGAGGGATCACCTTGATCATTTCCTTGGCCATGAGAGAGGCGATGCATTTGTCAGCATTGTTTCATTGAACAGTTCGGCGAGTGTGAGATCCCAAAGAAGACATCTGCAAAGGGATTGAATGAGATTCGATTATATTGGGTTTTGTTGAAAAGTTTAGCGCTTTATACATCATATTTATTATTATTATTATTATTATTTATTCAAATACGGCATCAAATTCACGTCATCACATAAGCACATAATCACATAGGCACATAATCACGTATTTGCACGTATACACATAGGCACGTATGGGCACATATTTTGCACGTATTCACCTTTAAAATTGCGTAAAGTAAATAAGACTTCTTAGTTTGTTCGCGATTAGTTAGCGTTTTAGATTGCGAGGGTTGGGCGAGTTGTGCGTAATTTGCAAAGCGGGGGGCATAGCGTATGAGGCTTCTTAGTTTTATCGCTCCCAGACTGTAAAACAACACCACTAAGTGTAAAAATTTCCAAATTTAAAACACATAAACACAAGAAATTCGATGACGCGCAAAAACGACGACTGTAGGCTTAAAATCAATAGAGTGTCTTGGGTGTTAAGACAACGACTACCCAAAGTGATTCAACTATTCCCACAAGTTCGGGCACATGCTTTGGCCTAATAGACTTATGCTTCACCGTAATACGGCTAACGACATTCATCCTTCCAGTTACTACGTGACCCGAGTCATTGGACAGTCGAGACTTTGGTGAGATCTTTTAAAAATCAGTTTAGGGAGTGGAATGGGTTATTAAGATGCGGGTTTCACCCCTAACTTAACAACTTCGCTCCTAATTGTGGTTATTCTCACCAAATAAATTCAGGAGTTCCATCAGATAGAGATGGAGATTTTCGTCGAGATATGGATATCACTCCTAACTTAACGAAAGGTTCTCGTGCGAGATACAATACGCGGGGTGAGTGATCTTATCGAGAGTTCTTGGTTTTCACACCTAATCTCAACACAATCACTTGTTGGTTATACGAGTATCTTCAAGTCTTCAAACGTGTATATTGTGTTAGCCTTAGGGAAGGCGTGTACATTGCGTTAGCCTTAGGAAAGGATCCCATTCGTACGAAGCTAGTGGGTTCGTACGAAGGTGCAGGGCGTGAGTTCGTACGAACTGAGTGGTTTCGTACAAAAAAGGGTTGTTTTGGTGCTTAGACTATAGACTAGGTCTGTTTTTGCATGATTCAACCTAATTCCCTATAGTTATGGCTCTTATACCAACCCATCACACCCCAACCAATGGCGGAATCATTGGGATGTGGCATAATGCGAATAGGTTGCTCAAGAGAATTCATAACAACTAATTGCGACAATATTTATTAAGGTTCAATATCCCGTACTATCAATCAAAACATTCTCACAAAATCAAAACAAAATTCAGTAGTTTCTCAAGCAACAAAACATAACATTCAAAACTTGCAATTTATTTAGGCGTGTTTCTAGAAACCCTATATCCATTTGTAGCAGTAATCCATCAACCTGTTACATACGTTAAAATAAAGTCAATACAATAATGTAAAGGTGAGTACACAAGTTTGCATAAGTATAGTAATAAAGCGTTTACACATAACCAGCATGTAACACGTAAAAGGCAAATCAAGTAAGCTATCGACAATGATACAAGCTAACCAACATGACTGCGAGTTTTGTATGCGCGTGATACATGTTCACCGTAGTGAGCACGTAAAGTAAGTAATCCTTAACAACCCCAGAATAAGCAGGTGCTGAGTCCAAACTATAGTACTATCGTCGCTAAGGATGGTATGTCACACCCAAAAACGCCATAGCGGAATATAAAACGTAGTGGGGACGGAAGTTGGTGCCCATGAATATCTTGCTGAACGATGCATCGAAATGTTGGACAATCAACTTAATTAAAACATAGTTTTTAAACTTAGAGATTCAATGTATGACACAACCACAACATAGTTTAGTAGTCTTGATCCTTATGAATCTTATTACATTGGCCCCAAATTGTTTTAAAAGTTTGTCAACAACATTTTCAAACCACACATGCATCAACAACCACAAGATATGCCATAATTCCCGAAGCCGAACTCAAGTACTAGAAGAACACGTTAAAATCAAGTGTCAACACAAAGGAAGGTGAGTTCACATATTCAAATTTATAATAATTTGATCCCAAGGAAAAATTTCTAATTATGTGTTTATTATAAAAACATCCATATAATTTTCAAGAAAATTAATTCGTTTCCTTGTAAAATAACTCAAGGGTCAGCCGTCGCAAGCATTTCCGTAGAACCTTCCGACCATAGACATCTTCCCGAGTTTATATATTAAATTGATAGAATCAAATGTTCGGACTCGTAAGTTAGCAAGACACTACGAACTATATATTTACAATGAAGGTATAATCAATGCTAGACTATAAACAGAATATCAATTCGTCGTTTGACTTGACACGGAGCGGCCGGTCACGACGGGGTTGTCAACCCGATAGATCTACCAACAATTCCTCGCGTGCAATACTTAAATGATTAAACGACATCACTTGCGCATGGCCCATATCGAGGTCATCTATGATGCCTGCCTCACGTACAATACACACATATATATATATATATATATATATATATCCTACTAATATGATAAATTTAATATATGATGTTGTACGAATTTACTAAAATCCATGGGATCAAGAAAATTCGTCCCAACTTCACGGTCGTTTTCTCTGAAACACCGTAACAAATCCCCATTTCATCTCAAAGCATATATATTCACCAAAACCGTTTCATCCCGAAACATATATATTCACCAAATCCGTTTCATCCCGAAACATATATATTCACAAAAACCGTTTCATCCCGAAACATATATTTAACAAATCCATATATTTTCAATGAAAATATATAATTTATATTGAAAGGTATGTTTTATTAAACCTTTTTTTGGTGTGTTCTTCCCCCAAAACATATACAAAACAGTAAAAAGAGGGGGTTTAGTGACACTCACCTTTGGGTGCATATTTTAAATAGCGCAATCCTACAAATTGATTTCTACACGCCCTATTATACGTAGGAACGATTTTATCAATCAATATATCACCAAAATTCCTAAGTTTCTCCGTATCTTAGAATTTTCACATAACTTTGAGATTTTCTCAAAAAGTTATCGTTTTAGATTATGTTGGCACGTTAATATATATATGAGTTTATATATATATATATATATATATAAGATTTTTTGCAACTTGAATGATTTTATTGGTGACCATTATCATGTAAATCCGTTAACACACCCGTTTATACGTAATATATCTACGATTTGCGCGTCGTAACATATATATATACATAAACGTACACATAACTAGATATCATAACACACGAAATCTCGTTAACTTATTTATTTTATCATTTTTAAAGCATGCATACATAAAATAACTTATATGTATCAATTTTCATGCTCGACAAACAAGTTACGCATTTAACGCGATTTTACCGATTCTACCGCTTTAAGCGTACAAGTGTACATGCATAGTCTAAATTCCCGCTATCATGTTAACACTTAGCATATTATCATATGCACAAATCTAAATCACATAACACATTTAACACATAAGGTTCACCCATAAATAACCCATGCTAGTGTACATTGTAAAAAGCGTATTTTAGTGATTCGGTAACGTTTTCGGGCGTCGGAAGTCACGTATGAATAACCAAACACCAAGTAAACTTAATATTAGTTAAAATACTTATATTTACACTAAAAATATCAGTTTACATACTGATCTAAAACAGTTTTATAAAAATCATTCGAATATCTGATTTTTGACCGTTTTACCGCATAGTTTTGCGTTAAACGTTACTGTAATCATCCCAACTCGAAATGACTTGATATTTTAACACAATATATGTTATTTACTGATTAAAATGATGATTATAATAAGATTAGTGCAATTTTTGTGTGAGTCACATAAATCATGCGATTTCACGTATTTTACAACACATAAAGCACCAAGTACAACATGCAAAGCTAGTAAACTTTATGTCAAAGTTTTATATTATTTTAACACTTAAAATATTCATATTTTAGTGTTTAGAATCTGATCAAAACTTATTTTTATCAAATCACACTAAAATCATCTTTTCATGATTACATATCAACATGCATGTCCAAGTATGTGCATCTAATGCACCCATATCACATCATCATCATTATACATGATCTTAAATGCACCTAAGAACATATTTACTTCATGTTCTTATAAATCACAACATTTTCCATCCATTATCATCTAATCATACATACATAAATGCAAACATTCTTACATTTATGAACATGTGACAAAACTTACATGCATGCATACACACACACACACACACACACATATATATATAGGGGAAGGATCCACCAAAAAGTGAATTTTGCCTAAGTAGCCTAAGAAGTATTGTGATGATGACATGTGGCACTCTTAATAAGTAGGAATGAAGGGCATTTTTGTCCTTATAAATAGGAGTGAAAATGACATGTGGCACCCCTTTTGTTTTTAAAAAATACAACAAAATAAATATAGTACAAAAAAATCTAGCACAAAAAAATCTAGCACAAAAAATCTAGCACAAAAAAATATAGCACAAAAAATATAGTACAAAAAAATATAGCACGAAAAAATTCAGCAAAAAAATGTAGTACAAAAAAATCCAGCACAAAAAATTGAGAAAAAAAAATTTAAGGTAAAAAAATCCAGCACAAAAAATTTAGCACAAAAATATAGTATAAAAATTTAGCACAAAAATATAGTACAAAAATCCAGCACAAAAAAATGTTATACAACATAGAAATACAACACATTTTAGTGGGTTTTTTTAGTTTTCATATTTTCTATAGCAATATGATACTCAAATTAAAGATAAAAAGACGCTCAATTTTATGGTGAAATTTTTATGAAAAAATAATGTCGTATAAAAAAGTTATGAACGTTTAAAAAATGGGGGTGGAATATGCATGTGACTTGCATGTGGAGAGAGAAAGTCCATAAATATGATTTTCCCAAAATACCCTTGCACTCATCCTTTCTCCTACACTTTTATCTTAACCATTGATTTGAAAAATGAATGGTTAAGATTACTTCTCATCCTACTTAGGCAAAATCAACTTTTTATTTGATCTTGGGGTAAGATCAAATAAAAAGTTGATTTTGCCTAAGTAGGATGAGAAGGAATCTTAACCATTCATTTTTCAAATCAATGGTTAAGATGAAAGTGTAGGAGAAAGGAGGAGTGTAAGGGTATCTTGGGAAAATCTTATTTATAGACTTTCTCTCTCCACATGCTAGGCACATGCATATTCCACCCCCATTTTTTAAACGTTCATAACTTTTTTATACGACATTATGTTTTCATAAAAATTTCACCATAAAATTGAGCGTCTTTTTATCTTTAATTTGAGTACCATATTGCTATAGAAAATATGAAGACTAAAAAAACCCACTAAAATGTATTGTATTTCTATGTTGTATAACATTTTTTTGTACTGGATTTTTGTATTATATTTTTGTGCTAAATTTTTGTACTATATTTTTGTGCTAGATTTTTTGTGCTGAATTTTTTTATCTTAATTTTTTTTCTCAATTTTTTGTGCTGGATTTTTTTGTACTACATTTTTTTGCTGAATTTTTTCGTGCTATATTTTTTTGTACTATATTTTTTTGTGCTGAATTTATTTATCTTAATTTTTTTTCTCAATTTTTTGTGCTGGATTTTTTTGTACTACATTTTTTTGCTGAATTTTTTCGTGCTATATTTTTTTGTACTATATTTTTTTGTGCTAGATTTTTTGTGCTAGATTTTTTTGTACTAGATTTATTTTGTTGTATTTTTAAAAAACAAAAGGGGTGTCACATGTCATTTTCACTCCTATTTATAAGGACCAAAATACCCTTCATTCCTACTTATTAGGAGTGCCACATGTCATCATCACAATCCTTCTTAGGCTACTTAGGCAAAATTCATTTTTTAGTGGATCCTTCCCCTTTTGATCTTACCCCCATATATATATATATATATATATATACACATGACATATATACATACATATATGAACTTCCAAAAGTTAACTTTTTAACATATCCATTTCAAATCACAAGACCCTTTTTAGAACATTCTTTTATGACACCTTTTTTATTCATGCATGTAATCATCTTTCAAGAATCATTCAATCAAGAATCATTCAACAAAAATCAAAACACAACTATATACATACCCACATACACCCTATGGCCATACATACATATACATACACACCCATTTTTGTTTTGTTTTTTTTTTAATCCCATCCTTTATTAGTTTCAAGTTTATGATTAATTCCAAGTTCAAGAGAAACTTTCCAACATCTCTATCATCACTAAAAATCAAGAATATGATGTTGAAAATAAGTTTATACCTTTCAAGATTTTAGTGAGTTTTGACAAGATTTTTGATGTTTGGAGCTTGTTTCACCTTGAAAACACCTTTGGATCTTCAAAATCACCTTGAAACCTTCTTGGAATGGACTTGAATCTTCAAAGAAACTTCAAAAATTTTGAATGTGGATGTGTGTGTGTGTTCGGCCGTGAGGTAGAGAGAGAGAGTGAGTTTGTGTGTTTGATTGTGTTTCTTGGATTTGAGGAGATATGGAATATTTGATAAAGGCTTAATCATCATATGGTGTTTCCAAGACCAACAAGTGGGAGAGAGAGAATGTACCATGTCTCCCCTAGCCGCCACCTTGATGTCTTCTCACATACATCTCACATTTTCATACATATATATATATATATACATATATAATTTAGGCAAAATACTGGTATTTTACTGGATACCGGGTATTTTATCTAGCGTTTTAATCCCGTTTTAGTGCATTTTAAATTTTTTTTATCATTCTATAAAAATAACCTCACTAAAATATTACTGAAATAATTACCAGTTGCCTTGACTGGCTGCGTTGATAGAATTTTGTCAAGTACGCGCAGTATCGCGCGGTACACGCTCAAACTCGAAAAATAGAGTTTCTTAGCGTTTTAATTTATTTTTCCTTCCGAACATGATTAAAATTACCATTCTAATCATAACAGACTATTTTTAGGATTTTAATATTGATCGGGTGGTCACCGAAGTTCGTTTTTCATTTTATTCGTTACGCGATAAGCGTTTATCTTATTGTTGCGAACATAATTTTTATCAATGTTTGGATTTACCAACACATCCAATATCACATATAAACATCAATGTCAGTCAAGTACAACCTTTTATTTATTCATGACACGTGTTACATTTGTACGGTAAAGCCTAAATAGCCGGGTGTCACATGGTAGGGCAAGTCATCACTGTGTAAACATAGCAAACAAGCATTCAACTAGTCACGTATAACATGCGAGAGCGGTTAGCGTTTATAAAAGAGTTTAAGCGTTGTGTGCGATGTGTTTTGATAGAGGACGTATGTAACACCCAAAAGTGCGTTAAGCGAAAAAGGGTTCGAGTATACTCACAGTGTGTGCTTAGCAGTTAAACACGATCTGGATGGGGTGGAGGGAGCGCTGGATCAGCCTGCATATGGGAACAGAAGTGCATAAGTCTTCCAAAGTGCTGAAATGGTCAAGCTGAAGTGTCGAGTGGGAAATAGAGGCTTCGTACGAAGCTAGTGTCTTTGTACGAAGGCGTGCCTTCGTACGAAGGGATGCTTCGTACTAGTGTTGTCTCTGTGTCCAAAATCGAGTGTTCTTCGCGTCTGTCTTTGGGAAAATCGAGTGTTCATCCCTCTAGCCTTAAGCTACTGATTAAACTTAGAGCTGGAGAGGTCTTTTAAGCGTTTGAGTCACGTGTGGAAAACTGGGCTGGGTTGTACGAAGGTGCCTTCATATGTAGCCGGTGCCTTCGTATGAAGGAAGTGCCTTCATACGAAGCCGGGCTTCGTACAAGCCAGTTTGGCTTTGCACAAGCAACTGTTTCAGTGTCTTCAACATTTGGATCTGTGTCTTCACCTGAATCGGATGTATTTTCGAGTCCTTTTCATGACAGTTTCGACACCACTTCGTCCCACTGTCCAGTGAACGAAATATATGTCGGTTTTGGTCCGTTTTAGTGTAAAAATCGAGTTTAAAACAGTTTTTCTTTGGATTAAACACTTGGTGAGTGCGAGATATTCTGATCTACATCTTAGGAAGCCAAAGCTAAGCCCAATACACTCGTTTAGGTGTAAATCCATGGTAAAATCAGAAGTTTTGATGAAAAAGATGAGGGTTTTCATAAGAATAGAGAAGTTTAGATGAAAATATAGATGTTTAGATGAAATCGGAGGTAAACCCGTGGTGGAAATCATTGTGAAACATGTAAAAATAGTGGATCTTACTTGGAAAATAGAGAGACAACAGGTTGGGAGAGTTCTTGGGTGAAATGGCAGCAAGTTATGAAATGAGGAGAGGCTTAGGTATTTCTAGAAGGTGTTGAAGGTTCTTGTCACACCCCGACTTTCCACGTGTCACCGGTGGGCCCGGTGGGGGAGTATCGTGACGTGGTTGGCAACATCATAGTCAAACAACACAATTATATAAATGCACAGCGGAAGCAAAAGATAAATTATATATTACAATCCGAATTTTTGAGTAATATCCAGTATTACAACGGAAAGTAAAGGATCCACAGGCGGATCTTAAACATATCATTTGTTCAACAGACTTTAGACGCCTAGAACTTGCAAGATTCCTTATTAGCGCCCTGAGCTTCCAGCCAATTACGTTCAGTACCTGTCACTTAACCTTTTTGGAAAATACGTCAGTTTTCACTGGTAAATACACTCAACCGACTCTTTTGAAAAGAGTTTAAGAAAATTGATTTGAATGCACGTGGCACAAAATATCTTTTATAATTTGATTAAAATGCACAGAGGCAAAATTAACCTTTTTAACTTGATTAAAATGCACAGAGGCAATATTAACCTTTTATACCTGATTAAAATGCACAGAGGCAAAATTAATCTTTTATGATTTGGGGCAAACTATATCTCATGTTATCAGTTTTACATAACTTGCTCTACATACGGGGCCCGGATCTATGCCGGTTCATGATTAACCGACACACCACTATTCCCTTATTGGGAATCCCTTATTGGGCATAAATAATTAATTAGCATATAGCATCTGTCAGGTGTATGCCTACACCCCGTGCTTAAGTCGCGGCCATTGCAATTTAACGAGTCAAGGATATCCAGGACACGGTCGCATTAATCCCCAATGTTTCAGTCAAGCAATACGAATTAAAACAGGTTATTTGGATTTCCCGACTTATTGGTCTTTGAATCCCATACCTGACCATGCGGTATTTATATTACCGTATCCCAAGCCCGTAATAGGGAAAATAAGTTAAGAGTATTTACCTGAGCTAGCTCCTGTCTTAAATAGCAAGAATCTAATAACTCAGCCGTATTCACTTAAGTAAGCGTAGGTACCATTTACCGGAAGGCTCTAGTCTGGAATGATGGTATAAATAACTAATTAGAATGCTAACGGGTCTTTAATTAAGCCTAAGCTTAGACCGGTTAGTCTTAAGGAAATATACGGTTTGTACGCACAATTAAGCGAAGACCGGAATAGAATGTGATTTAAACCCGACATGTTCAGAGACTTGTCTTATATGGGTATTTCATACACATTCTGGATTTTGAGATAAAACCGTTAAGGTTTGACCCGTTTCGGCTAATTTATGTAAACTTGTTACATAAACCGAACCGTACGCGTAATAAGCGTGACGGGTATTCATGAGAGCCATATACAGGTTTCCTAAGTTAATTATGCCTCAAATATGTTGTGACATCAGTAAGATGTCTTTCATTATGCCCGAAACGTGTTTAAACACAAACTAGGCCCCGTAGGGGTAGTTTGGTCATTTTAAAGGTTGTAAAAGGGTTTAAGTGTTTAACTGAGTTACAGGTCTGATGTAATCAGTAAACATACTCAAATTTATGAGTTATAACAGTAAGATAAAGTATATATGTGAAATTTATCAATTATAACCAAACTATGCCCCGTAGGGGTATTTTGGTAATTTCACATAAGCCGAAAAGCTCAAAACTGAAGTCTGAGTTTAACAACCTTTGCTTACTGTTAAAATATTATAATTTGCCTCATATATCAGTAGGTATCAACCCGGGTATGCTCGATATGATTTTAATACATACTATGCGTTAAAAACGCTAAATAAGGCGATTAAAGGCCATTTCCGGGTTCGATACTTAAATCTGATATTTTTATATTTCCAGCAGGCTTAAAATAACTTATTTAACATATGTGATCAGTAGCAAAAGGTTTGGAGTCGTTTAGATCGGTAAAACTCATTTTATGGCCCGTAAGGGCAAAATCGACAATTACCGGATTAAGCCTACGACTACTAGTTATGCTCAGCCTAAAATTAATTAAAAATCTTTAAAAATCCCAAAATAATATATTACATCAGTGGGTAAGGAGTTTGATATCAAAAAGCATGTTTAACTAGGCTATACGCTAATTACGCCATTTTATTAACATAAAGCTTTAAATTTGCGATAATGAGCATAACTCTTAATCTACAAGTCAAACTGATGTCAAACTTTGCATACAAGTTTATATATCAGTAACTAGGGTTTCTACACTTTTACATTTTCATAAATCACGTTTTAAGGTAATAAGGGCATAATGGTCCACATATGAGCAATTAACGGAAACGCGTAAACGAATGGGCCAATCAATGAACCAACCACAGAGGGTTATGCTAACATGTAGCTTGGTCCATAGGAAGCTCTAAGGTATTTCCAAATCATACTAAAGCGGGTCAAAACTGAAGTCAAAACAAAAGTCAAAGCTTTGCGACTTTCGGTTCCGAACCGGGTCTAAACATAAAATTGTCGGGTTGAACATGTTTAGACATGTTCTTACACTAATTACTAAGTTATATTAATGATCATACAGGTTGTATGTGTTCTACATTGCTAATTATGCATAAATTAGAAACTAAGCATCCTGTTGACTTTTTATTAACAAGTTTGACCCGACATTAGACCTAGTTAGAGTGGGAATCAGGGGGAACCCTTTTAAGGGTTTATTACCCACATAATTACCAACTTATAACTACTTTCACTTCGACTAATCACTGGACCATTAGTGATTAATCTTAAAGTCAACCGTTAATTACGACGGTTTGACTTTTAAGCTAAAACTAAGCTAAAACTTAATTAAGAAGGGATTAGTAAACTTACTGAAGTCCTAAGCTTGATTAGAAAGGACTTGGGTCTGCTTTGAAGCTCCAGGAGGCTCCTCAATTGCAGAATGAAGGTGTGTGGAATGAGTTGCAACTCATGGCCTTATATACTAGTTGTAATCACCACAATATGTTGACAACTAAGGCTACAAGTGACCACAATTGTCCCACAAGTGTCCCTGGGGTCTAGGAACAATTTAGGGGTCGCCCAATGGTGAGAAATACCAGTGAGATCGGTCAAATTCGCGCAAAACAGGCTGCAGCCGGTTTTCTGTTTGCTGGGCACTGCTTGCGCACCGTAACAAATATTTGTTGAGGTGCGCAAGCCTTTGGCAGAAACCAAAAAGCTTGGTTTTTCAATGTTTTGAAAGGGCAACTCGTGTAATTCGAATATGGGACTTGTTTTAGCAGTATGGGGCCTTAAAATTGGGTCTTGTATAGTTACATACCCTACCATTAAGATAGGTGTGCTTGGAATCCTTTATAAGGTACCGAAAACAAAGGGTTACCGTAGGAATTCCTTCGTAGCAGTCCACCAATTCGATTTTGAATCATTCAATGCTAAATTCACTGAACTTGAACATATATCAGATGTTTTTAATATAATTTGAGTCTTGGGATTTATAACGAGGTCGTTCAGAGGTGCAAAAGTTAACATGACGACACTTTTAAATCTTGTCAAACATTTTTAATACATCCGAGTTTGCAACGCTTTTTGTCTTATATGACACATGTCGTTATATCATTGAACACGAATTTTTCGAGGTGTTACATCCTCACCCCCTTAAAATAAATCTCGACCCGAGATTTTCCGAAACAAATAAGGGTATTTTTCTTTCATCGTGGATTCAACCTCCCACATGTATTCGGGACCTCTACGGGCATCCCATTTGACCTTTACAATAGGTACATGCTTCTTTTTTGGAGCTTCTAATCCTGTCGATCCTCAATCGAAACAGGTTGGTCTTACTGTCACACCCCGAAATATCAGAGCATTGGCGTGACTGGACTGGTATCTTCATTGCACAGCGGAAGCAATATAAGCTAAGTCTTTTAGAAAATGAACGCCACTAAGTACTCGACTCCAGATGGTTCTCCTATTCCAACCGTGCCTTGTCTTAGAAATGCAACCTGAGAAAGAAACATGCGAAAAATCAACATAAAGTTGAGCGAGTTCATAGTTTGTTTGTAAAAGATTTGAAATAAATCTTTTTGAATAACCGGTTTTTGAAGTATTGTTGTGAAAACGAATTTAAAATCATTTTCATATATAAATCAAGTTTTCATGTGTACCCCACGTACTCATGTATAATTCAAGTTTTTCTTGAGTACCCCACGTACTTCAAGTATAATTCAAGTATTTCTGTATGTATCATGTATTCTTGTATAAATCACGTATTCTTGTATGTATCATGTTTTCTTGTATAAATCAAGTATTCTGTATGTATCTTGTTGTTAATGGGTTGCAAGGCCATTAACATGTGACACGACATAGGAAGTCACCAAACCATAGGCATTTTTCTGTAGTCGATTCACGACTGAGACACAAAAACACTGCTTGGTAAAAGAGTGGCCAAGAGTGGGGCTGCCCGGAACCCATTAGATCTAACCTTTTATTCTGCGGTCTAAGTATGTACACGATTAATGGTGCTTATGGTACCCTATTCGTGACACGATTTCTCGTATCATTCTTGTATCCATCATATCAAGTATCAATTTTCAGTTCTTGTATTCTTTATGTCAAGTATCAATTCTCATGTGTTTGTATACTCTTGTATTTTCTCGTAGTTTAGAAAACTAGAATTCGTGTGTAAACGCTTGTTTGAAAAACCGGTATAAAACATAAGCTTTTCGTAAACCATTTGTGTCAGATAAATCTTGCTTGTAAAATGGTTTATAAATATGTAATTCTTGTATGCTTTGCAAAAAGTGCATGTCTTTCCACCCCGAAAACATTTAGAAAATGCAAAATCGTAAAAAGGTGGGGTTATGAACTCACCTGAATATTCCTGTGCAAAGCTAGCTATATACGTCTTTGTGACGTCGTTTCCAAGACTTGTCTTGCTAGCGTGTATTCTACAATATTCCTAACACGGAATTTCTCATAAGTTTCTAAATCATGCGGTAACTAATCTACGTGTTACCGAGCTCTACCGAATCGTTAGTCGAACGATTTGACGGTAAATAGTTAACTTAATGAAAATGACTAAGTTAAATTGCCGCGAGAAGTCGTTTGAGTATGTAGGAATATTCGTATGAAAGTATTATATAATAAACTCGTATTATATATATTGCGTCTTGTATATTTTTGCCAAAATATATGTATATGCCGTTTCGGCGTTCGTAATAAATATAAAATATTATATTTATTTTGCGATAGAATCATCGAGTAGTTCGAAGTTTGAAATAAATATAAAACTATATTTATTTTTTTAAAAACAAATCCACGTTGTACGACGTTTGAAATAAATAGATAAGTTATATCTATTTTATAAAAGAATCGTTGTTTTTGTTTGACGTTTGAAATAAATATAGAAAACATATTTATTTTATAAAGAATTGCCGTTTTCGTATGTTTGTAAAGTGTCGTCGAAAATATTATACACTTGTATATAAAGTGTCTTTATATTAAAAACGTGTTTCGTTTTACGGATTTTCTCGAAAAACGGGCAGAGTTTCCTCTGTTTTTGGACGGCCCCGACAACTAAAGTGTCGTTACTTTTCAAAAACCAACAAGATTCAATGCAATGTAGTCAAATATCTATAGTTTTCGTCAAGCATTTCAAGATATAAACTAATTTATAAATGGGATGGTTCGAGCTCGTTCACGTATGATTAAATTTATATAAAAACACAATATTAAACGCGTCATTAGTTTTTACCAAGTCTTCACGCCGAACCGTCGAGTGAGATGACTGAGTTGTCCGAGTTGACCGGGTCAACTGAGTTGACCGGCTGAGTTGACTTGCTGAGTCGACTCGCTGAGTTGACTCAGTTTGACCGAGTCGACCTGACCTGCTTCATAAGCTGACCCGAACCGTCTCGTCTTCGGCCATCGCTCACCACCACCTGGTGACGGTGGTGGTGGTGGTCAGTTTTGTCCTTCGAATAGGGGGGGGGTATAAAGATGTGTGTGGGTGTTGAATGAAGATTAACAGAGGGTTTCGGAGGTGTTGGCCGGAGAAAAAAGAAAAAGTCGTCGGAGCTCTGCCACCGGCGGCGGCGCTGCCACGCACCGGCCGGCTCCGCCGGTTGAGTGTCGCCGGGAAGTGACAGAGATCGAGGGTGTGTTTGGTCTGCTTGTTGATTGTGTAAAGGAGGTGAGGTGTATGTTGTTTGTATATGTAAAGATTGAGAGAGATGGAAAAGACAGACTCTATGTCTGTGTGTGTGTTTATGCATGTTCAAACCTTCAAGGGGTAAACCCCTTTAAATAGATCACAATATCTCATATGTCATTTGGGTATTCAAGTTACCTTCAGGTCATGTATTTTAACTTTAGGGTTAAAATCTTTTATGTATTGCATTTAGGTTAGACATTTTAACCTTTGATTAAAAATCTCTTGAAGAGATTTGTAGAGATTATGAGAATCTTGTGCAGATTATATAAATCTTGTCTAGATCTTGTATGTTATGTGTAGGTTTAGGCTTGTGGGTTTTGGGCTTGGGCCCAGGGCCCACAAGCCCATCTCATGTGTAAGTGGCCCGTAATTCCTACGAGGCCCGATATCGCAACCCAAACTCCATGAGCACAAAATATCCGTGTAACATCCATATTTGTCGGCGTCGTCAGTATTTCGTACGGTATCAGTCCGTTGTCATTTGATGTTCCGCAGATTCCACACGAATCTTCATACGCGTACTGTAGAGTCGGATAAGCATTCCTAGGCACTCCAAAGGCCTAATTAAGTTGATTTATGCTGTAATCACTATTTATTATTGCGTTAATCTCCTGTTAATCGCGTAATTAAGGGCCGTAAATTACCGGTTGTCACAGTCTCCCCCTGTTAATAAAATTTCGTCCTCGAGATTTAGACTACGTTAACTCCTCAGAGTTACGTTATGTGTAGAAAATACGAATAGTACCAAAGTGAACGATCATGAAATCGAATCAAGACTTATTCGAATGATGTGAATTCAAGGACGTATCACAAGATACAAATGAATTCTAGAAATGATTGCACCCAATCAATGAATTTAGATTTCAACAAGCTCAATTGTAATAGTTTGCATGAAACGCTCGATCATGATCAGCGCAAGCTGCAAGTTCTACCGACGCCACAAGGTGTCGTAGTGAATGAATCAATTCAAATATAGCGGTGATCGAACAAGTATCACCTGTGTTTTGCATAAAACGCTCAATCATGATTAGCCCAAGCTACAAGTTTGTACTGACACCACAAGGTGTCGTAGTTAACAACGACTTAATGGAGTCGTAGACCAAACAAGTCTACTACGACTCAGAACAATGAAACGCTTGTTAAAACGAATTCGAATATGATGCTTTCAATACATCATATGGTGTCTTGAATTGAATATGTGTAATGAACAAGTTCAAACAATTGAATTTGATTTCGGCGCAAGCCGACAATAAATACATGTATCGACAAGAAAACTTTCGGCATGGTCACAACGAAAACCATGTATGTAACTTGAAAAGAAAAGAAATTTCAAGAAAGTGTGTTGACTTGATAACAAAGAAGCCAACAATTTCAATAATGCGGGTCATTCGAATCACAAGCGAAATAATATTTGAGCTTTAATGAAACGCTTTATTCGAAACAAAACCACATGCGTAACAAACGATGCATGCGTAACATATGAATCTTCAAGAAATGAAGCAAATGAATATTCGCTATACTGAAAGAAATGGTCGTGACACAATGACCATCAAGAGGAATAGAGATACGAAAATCTACTCAGTAAATGTGAAAGTCGAAATTTCAATGAAAGAAATTTAAGGACTTTACCTGGGGTTGCATGTGATAACCAGTTATTAGGTGACATTACCATAGCGTATTCGTCGTTAACAAGTTAGGGGGAATACGGTGACTTGCGTCTTTTCCTTAGCATGACTCGTGTCGTTTGCAGGACCGCGTGCCCACTGCCGCTTCCTGATCGATAGTCGTATGTGACGTACTTCAACCTCCGTTGATGTATAGCTTAAGTCTCACGTATGCCTGTGTGCTATCGTTTTGTTTTGCGTAGAATGTGATGCACTCCGACATCTGTTGACGTAAAATTTGAGTTCTATGTATTCTCGTGCACTAGCGTTTCGTTATGCGTAGGCTGCCTGCTCGGGAAGTTAAAACACCATAGACAATATGTATAATTGTGTGTGCCCGAATTAATATTTGCAGTACCTACGTGATGACCTTTAATGAACTTCAAAATAAGTTTCCGAAGGTCTTATATGCATGTTTCCTAAACTCTCAGGGTTTTATGTACTGTATGCGACTGTTTTGTGTATCGTGGGTAAAACACCACTTTAGCGTATGTTGGGAAACAAAACTTTTGACCGTTTGTTTTTCGGCAACGGTTGGAGACCATATTCGAGTACTATGCGTTCTGTATGTATTCAACGTTTGAATAATCTAAGTCCCCAGAGAAATATGAGGTTAGAGCCTAGGTATTCTTTACAGAGAACCCTATTCGCTGTAACCTATAGCTCTGATACCAATCCGTCACACCACGAAATATCAGAGCATTGGCGTAACTGGACTGGTATCTTCATTGCACAGCGGAAGCAATATAAGCTAAGTCTTTTAGAAAATGAACGCCACTAAGTACTCGACTCTAGATGGTTCTCCTATTCCAACCGTGCCTTGTCTTAGAAATGCAACCTGAGAAAGAAACATGCGAAAAATCAACATAAAGTTGAGCGAGTTCATAGTTTGTTTGTAAAAGATTTGAAATAAATCTTTTTGAATAACCGGTTTTTGAAGTATTGTTGTGAAAACGAATTTAAAATCATTTTCATATATAAATCAAGTTTTCATGTGTACCCCACGTACTCATGTATAATTCAAGTTTTTCTTGAGTACCCCACGTACTTCAAGTATAATTCAAGTATTTCTGTATGTATCATGTATTCTTGTATAAATCACGTATTCTTGTATGTATCATGTTTTCTTGTATAAATCAAGTATTCTGTATGTATCTTGTTGTTAATGGGTTGCAAGGCCATTAACATGTGACACGACATAGGAAGTCACCAAACCATAGGCATTTTTCTGTAGTCGATTCACGACTGAGACACAAAACCACTGCTTGGTAAAAGAGTGGCCAAGAGTGGGGCTGCCCGGAACCCATTAGATCTAACCTTTTGTTCTGCGGTCTAAGTATGTACACGATTAATGGTGCTTATGGTACCCTATTCGTGACACGATTTCTCGTATCATTCTTGTATCCATCATATCTGTCACACCCCAACCGATGGCGGAAACATCGGGATGTGGCGCTAAGCGAAACAGATTGCTCAAAACAACATAACACTAGATGTGGCAATATAATTTAAATTCCCATTTCATTAAATTCCAAATGTCATACATAGTCTCAAAAGAAATAACATAGATTCAAACATTTATTAATTTGCTAAGATGTGTATCTAAGCCATCCTAGCTTGATTACTTGAAACCTTGAATAATTCAACCTGCAACATGTATTAAGATAAAATCAACAAAAAGAATGTTGGCGAGTATACAAGTTTAATATATAGCATAATAATTGTATAAGATGTTTCTCGTTTCCAATGTGAATAACAATGATCATATCAACAGTATATACTCGAAACGATGTTACTCTACGTGTCCAAACCAAAGTTTAACGCAATTAACATGCCTATCCCAATGAATGAGATGGTTTTAACATAGTTTAACCTAACAATACCCGCCAAAATAACGGGAGGGGCGTTTCTCAACCTATAGCGCTACCATTGTTAGGGGAGGCTTGCAAAGTTAATGAACACATAGTCATGAGAGTTTACAGTAGCATAACATGTATAACATGAATCAAATTGTATCACATAGAGTTTGGATAGAGTGTGCATAAAGCTGTTTGAAGTGAATTGTGTGTTTGATATAGAATACATATTGCACCCAAAAGTGTTAAAAAAAAAGGGTCATGTATACTCACCTTAGAGTGCGTTGCGTTTTCTTGTAAAACGCACGAGTAAAGAAATCCAAGAGAACGAACAAGAGTGATTATCCTAGATGTTTAAAATAGCACATAACGAACTCGTTAACATTTATAGGTTAAATATGATTTCTAATGTTTAAGGTTTTCAAGTTGATTAAATACTTTATAATCATTTCATCTTTAAAATTTTAAAGAATTATATGAAAATATATATTAGTGTTTTATGACAATAGGAAAATATATACACATACATTCCATTTATATAAAATAGTGTTAATAGAAAACGACCAAAAATCATTATTAAGTCACATGCAAACTGTTTTCTTTACTAAAAAGATTTGTCAAAATTTATTAGTAAAAATTATCACTTATGGTAAAAATAATTTAATGGATAAATATAAAAAAAGAAAAGAATAATAGTAAAAGGCAAATGAGAAACATGAAAAGAAAAGACCATCTTCTTCATTCACTAAAGTAAAACATGAACGTAAGCTGTTTTTATAAAACTCAAAGTTTAATTTTTATATCACTTGAATACATGTTTCATTAGTATAAATATATATAAAAAAAAAAAAGAAACAACTTGATCGGATAAAAGGCATATACCGAAACAGTGATGAAACGGTTTCTCTCGTAAACTCCGGTGGATCCCGGTATCGATGCGAGCTCCGGCCACTTGTAGGTCCTCTCCGGTAACGTCTTTAAAGGGAGCGGGGTTTCGAGTGATGTCTGATGACAACAGTTTATAACCGTCAAACAAAACAAATGAAATGAAATGTTGGGAGGATGGTATACCACAACAAGGACGGAGTGGAGTTCCGTCGAACTCTGGTCGTCTTCTCCGGCGGCGGTACGAGTTCCCGACGATGTACTTGATTCTCGAATGATATCTTCGGTAGGTTGTTTTTCGAAACAGAAGAGAGTGTGAGATGGTATCGAGAATGGCTGTGAGAGAATGTGGGTTTCTTAAGACCAAACATTACGTCGTATATATACACGCATTTCGGTTTCGGTAAGTTCAAGGTTTCCGAATTGAAAAAAAAAGGTTTGGTGTTTGGTTTGCAATAGTGTCTAGATTCGTTCATCACAAAAAAAAATGGAAATGCGTAACAGATTGAAATCCCGGAAAAATCAGCGACATTTAGAAGGCAATCAAGGCTATACGCGTCATTCGTTTTGCAATCCCGACAATTTAGTTCAATCAACTAGAAAGGAAAGAAAGAAATAGTTGACTTGGTTGACATGTTTTTGGCGACAAAATGAAACTGGGATTTCAAATCATATGGACTAATTTTTGTTTCTTTTTAATTGATGGTTTCAAAAAGTTACAATAAGGTCCTTCCACTTACTAATTGACTAACTAACACTAACTAGGTTAACTTGACTAGCTTTAAAAACCTTAACGAGGCTAACTAGATTATTATTTTTATAAAAAGAATAAACCTTTTAAATTGTAAGATTAACTAATTTAATTAGTTAAATAAAAATAAATAAATAACCATTTTTATAAACGGATTAAATTAACAATATCCTTCAACGATTATTTGTTTCGCAAAAATTTCCGAGGTTTAAAGTATAGGATCCGTACTTTAAAACGGATCGGATTTTGAAACGGGTCGATTTTGACGGGGGGTTACAATATCAAGTATCAATTTTCAGTTCTTGTATTCTTTATGTCAAGTATCAATTCTCATGTGTTTGTATACTCTTGTATTTTCTCGTAGTTTAGAAAACTAGAATTCGTGTGTAAACGCTTGTTTGAAAAACCGGTATAAAACATAAGCTTTTCGTAAACCATTTGTGTCAGATAAATCTTGCTTGTAAAATGGTTTATAAATATGTAATTCTTGTATGCTTTGCAAAAAGTGCATGTCTTTCCACCCCGAAAACATTTAGAAAATGCAAAATCGTAAAAAGGTGGGGTTATGAACTCACCTGAATATTCCTGTGCAAAGCTAGCTATATACGTCTTTGTGACGTCGTTTCCAAGACTTGTCTTGCTAGCGTGTATTCTACAATATTCCTAACACGGAATTTCTCATAAGTTTCTAAATCATGCGGTAACTAATCTACGTGTTACCGAGCTCTACCGAATCGTTAGTCGAACGATTTGACGGTAAATAGTTAACTTAATGAAAATGACTAAGTTAAATTGCCGCGAGAAGTCGTTTGAGTATGTAGGAATATTCGTATGAAAGTATTATATAATAAACTCGTATTATATATATTGCGTCTTGTATATTTTTGCCAAAATATATGTATATGCCGTTTCGGCGTTCGTAATAAATATAAAATATTATATTTATTTTGCGATAGAATCATCGAGTAGTTCGAAGTTTGAAATAAATATAAAACTATATTTATTTTTTTAAAAACAAATCCACGTTGTACGACGTTTGAAATAAATAGATAAGTTATATCTATTTTATAAAAGAATCGTTGTTTTTGTTTGACGTTTGAAATAAATATAGAAAACATATTTATTTTATAAAGAATTGCCGTTTTCGTATGTTTGTAAAGTGTCGTCGAAAATATTATACACTTGTATATAAAGTGTCTTTATATTAAAAACGTGTTTCGTTTTACGGATTTTCTCGAAAAACGGGCAGAGTTTCCTCTGTTTTTGGACGGCCCCGACAACTAAAGTGTCGTTACTTTTCAAAAACCAACAAGATTCAATGCAATGTAGTCAAATATCTATAGTTTTCGTCAAGCATTTCAAGATATAAACTAATTTATAAATGGGATGGTTCGAGCTCGTTCACGTATGATTAAATTTATATAAAAACACAATATTAAACGCGTCATTAGTTTTTACCAAGTCTTCACGCCGAACCGTCGAGTGAGATGACTGAGTTGTCCGAGTTGACCGGGTCAACTGAGTTGACCGGCTGAGTTGACTTGCTGAGTCGACTCGCTGAGTTGACTCAGTTTGACCGAGTCGACCTGACCTGCTTCATAAGCTGACCCGAACCGTCTGTCCCGTTGACTGAGTTAAACCCGATCACCGAGTTGACTCGGTTTGACCGAGTCAAACCGAACCGAGCCATCTGACCACGAACCGAACTTGAACCTGCTGACCCGCAACCCAAGAGACTCGAACTCTCACGAATCGAACCCGAATTTAGAACTTGGTTCCCGAACCAACTCCGATCTGGGCTAAACAACATCAGCCGCGACAAAAACTAACATCACCTTCAGTCATTAGGAGAATAAAGGAACCAGGGGGTGCTTACCGTGAATCCGCTGGATCGAGACACGGACCGGGACTCCCGAACAGAAACCCGCTGGATAATGGCAAGGTCCGCCGGACCTTGAAGCCGACCGCCGGATAATTGAACCGACCGGTGGTCCGCCGGTTCTCTCTCTCTCTTCTGCCTGTCTCTCTCTTCGCCTCTCGTCTTCGGCCATCGCTCACCACCACCTGGTGACGGTGGTGGTGGTGGTCAGTTTTGTCCTTCGAATAGGGGGGGGGGGGGGGGGTATAAAGATGTGTGTGGGTGTTGAATGAAGATTAACAGAGGGTTTCGGAGGTGTTGGCCGGAGAAAAAAGAAAAAGTCGTCGGAGCTCTGCCACCGGCGGCGGCGCTGCCACGCACCGGCCGGCTCCGCCGGTTGAGTGTCGCCGGGAAGTGACAGAGATCGAGGGTGTGTTTGGTCTGCTTGTTGATTGTGTAAAGGAGGTGAGGTGTATGTTGTTTGTATATGTAAAGATTGAGAGAGATGGAAAAGACAGACTCTATGTCTGTGTGTGTGTTTATGCATGTTCAAACCTTCAAGGGGTAAACCCCTTTAAATAGATCACAATATCTCATATGTCATTTGGGTATTCAAGTTACCTTCAGGTCATGTATTTTAACTTTAGGGTTAAAATCTTTTATGTATTGCATTTTGGTTAGACATTTTAACCTTTGATTAAAAATCTCTTGAAGAGATTTGTAGAGATTATGAGAATCTTGTGCAGATTATATAAATCTTGTCTAGATCTTGTATGTTATGTGTAGGTTTAGGCTTGTGGGTTTTGGGCTTGGGCCCAGGGCCCACAAGCCCATCTCATGTGTAAGTGGCCCGTAATTCCTACGAGGCCCGATATCGCAACCCAAACTCCATGAGCATAAAATATCCGTGTAACATCCATATTTGTCGGCGTCGTCAGTATTTCGTACGGTATCAGTCCGTTGTCATTTGATGTTCCGCAGATTCCACACGAATCTTCATACGCGTACTGTAGAGTCGGATAAGCATTCCTAGGCACTCCAAAGGCCTAATTAAGTTGATTTATGCTGTAATCACTATTTATTATTGCGTTAATCTCCTGTTAATCGCGTAATTAAGGGCCGTAAATTACCGGTTGTCACACTTACTATCATAGTCCTGTATATCATTATGTGATAGCGCTTTTCGACTTATTGGTGACACGTCGCTAAATCATTAGTATGGGTCACATTGCGCGTTCCACCAAGCCCCTTAATTAGGTCTTAGCTCGTAAGCTAATTGATCTTGATACATTCGATTTCCTTCGAATGATTCTATATACTCGGAGCTTAACTAGCCCGATAAATTAACAAATTTAGCACACCCCCTTCCAGGGTGATATCTATTGTTGAACCTTATTTCTTAACAAGAATTTAGGAGGTTTGCTAACTTCATTAATCCTTGCTTTTCTGCCGAAATAATGGCAACTTATAGATAATTAGGGGTTTGTATGGTCTTATTCGTTGTTTCTAATACAACTTTCAGATCCTGATAAGTGGACTTACTAATCTATTGTCTTATCAATAGATGTTTAACATTCCACCTTTACAAGGTCTCCAAGGGAGCAGCCTTGTTGCTTATATATCTTTATTATTGAAAAGCTCATCTTAAGGTGAGATGGTTATTCCAACCACTGCTCAACTAATCTTAAGGAATAGCTAATTCTTACAGTTAGTCGAACAAATCGACGATCCTGGGCAGGTAATAGCGATTCTAAATTGTTGTTTAAATAGGGTTGCGGTAATCAATGCATAAGCAAGATGATCCATCTTTCTTATTTATATAAATTGGAGTTCTTAGGACCTCGAATCTTGGCTTCATGAAATCTTCACTAGAAGCTTATCGATTTGGCTCTTAGTTCTTCCTATTCCGTTGATACTAACAGATATAAGGCTTTTACAATAATTGCAGCCCTAAGCGGCATGTTCGTCCTACTTGCCTCTCAGAAGGTAAACATGGTAATTCTTATAAAGAAGATAATCATGATACACACAAAGATGTAGAGATGTCTGTATTCTCAGGCTTTGGTTCATCTATCGATGTCAGTGTCGAATATATGACACATTCTCTTTACAAATGCAAGGATGCCCTAAGTAGTGATACTTATAAGGACATTTCATATTGGATATCTTCTTTGAATACTACTAGTCGACTTTGGTACAATATGACCATTGGGATATCTCAGGAGTTCCATGCATTAAACCTCCATACTGATCAGGCATGGAAGCAATCTATGGGACACACTAAGATACGCCAATCCTCATATGGCACTTTTATCAAACCTAGTTTGGCATTCGCAGGCGATAGAGAAAACAGTGAGAAAAATAATTAAAATAACATATGTTGTCGTACTCTATGCGAAGAAAGAGTACTCTTAGATTTTTCGGAAGGATTCCTTGCCGATACTAGAAGAATCTGCTACTATGGTTTCCTTGGTAAGTTATACCTTGTGGATAATATAAAAGTTTGCTAAGCTTATGGCTTATGAAGATTTATTATTGCCTGTACTAAATCAGGACACTTAGCAGAAATTATCATTGGTAAATGATAAGGATTGTACTTGATGACTTCGTGAACTGCCCCTTGGCATTCATCAGGTGAGTTCAGGCATTTCTTCCTTTAGCCTTTCCAGGTTTAGCTGCACCTTCCTTGGCAGCTTTATGGAATCTAGTTCTGATGCGGCCTTACTCACGACAGCCGTGATAGACTGCATTCTTATTAGATCAAGAGTTTTAAGGCTTGAACATAGTTCTTCACCTTTGGACAGGGAGTCATAGACTACAACTGTCATCGTCTTGAAAGACGATTCATTTGGCAGAAAAATAAGCCAATCAACATCACTAATGGAGGTTTATATATAACCATCGTATCTAATGATATTAGTCATGATCACATCGATCATATCGACTATTAGGTTTGGGTATAGTCACACTGTTTTGAACAGGGGATCATAAAGATCACTACTATATTTGTCTTACCGACACTAGAATAAAGTATAGCCCGTAGGCATTTCATCACAAGGGATGTTAATATTATGATCATCATACTGATGATACTAGTCAGTATCGCAATGATAGTATAGACTATGGGATTTGAGTATAGCTCACCCCCTTGGGCAAAGAATCACAAAAGATTACAATTGCCCTGTCTCAATTGGACAATATAATATAGCCCTTAGGCAAAACATCATTAAGGATGTTAAAATTTTTAAATCATCGTATTGATGACTTTTGTCATGGTGGCCTCGATCATATAGACTATTAGGCTTGAGCATAGCTCACTACCTGGGACAGTGAATCGTAAAGATCACAATGTCTTTGTCACATATGGACAATATAATATGGCCCATAGGCGAAACATCACTAATGGATGTTTATAACAGGTTCATCCTATTAGATGATATAAGTCATGATTGCATTAATCATATTGACTATTTTGGCTTGAGCATAGCTCACCACCTTAGACAAGGAATCATAAAGATAACAATGTCAATGTCTCAAATGGACGATATATTATAGCCCGTAGGCAAAACATCACTAAAGGATGTTAAATAATATTATCATCGTATTAGATGATATTAGTCATGATCGCATTGATCATATAGACCATTATGTTTGGACATAGTCCAATATTTTAGACAGGAGGTCAAAGACCATCACTGTCGTTGTCTTATTGGATAACAAGTTTAGCCCGTAGGCACTTCATCACTAACGGATGTTTATAACATGATCATCTTATAGGATGATGTAAGCCATGATTCCTAAATCACTAGGCTAGATAAGGGAATTGGAAGAATCCAATACAAGGATGACTGTTGTGATTTTCTCGAATCACATTTGTCAAGAGTGCTAACGCGTTCTTAGATGTTAATAAGGATCTGAATCCCTTGAGTAGGTTTCACCATCTTGGCCGCGTAGGCTAGGTTTCACCTTTAAGATTCTTTTTAAAATGCATACTGACAGGGAAGGAAGGATTTTTATTTTATTCAGGACTTTTATCATAAATCCTAATTCATAAGTTAATAATAGCACAAATGGCCCAGTCGCGTAGACAAGTTAAATTTATAAGCCATGATTTCAGAGAATCGCGGCATTAAGCTTTGAATCAAAGTTCATTACCTTTTTCCTGACAGGGAGCTGTAGGCTACCACTGTCTTTATTAAAATTTCTGGCCCGTGGGCCTATCAATTAACATCTCGTAAGGTGTTAAGACATATAGTCATTGCACTGATGATACGTTCAGCGGTCACAGTAATGACATGTCGACATGATCAGTGTCATTAATTTAATCAACTGTCGTTCAGTGGTCATAATAATGACATAACGACGGGATTAGTACTTTAATTTAATCAATTGTCGTTCAGCGGTCATAATAATGACATGACGGCAAGATTAGTACTTTAATTTAAATCAACTGTCATTCAGCGGTCTTAATAATGACATAACGATAGGATTAGTACTTTAATTTAATCAATTGTCGTTTAGCGGTCATAATAATGACATGACGGCAAGATTAGTACTTTAATTTAAATCAACTGTCATTCAGCGGTCATAATAATGACATAACGACAGGATTAGTACTTTAATTTAATCAATTGTCGTTCAGCGGTCATAATAATGACATGACGGCAAGATTAGTACTTTAATTTAAATCAACTGTCATTCAGCGGTCATAATAATGACATAACGACAGGATTAGTACTTTAATTTAATCAATTGTCGTTCAGCGGTCATAATAATGACATGACGGCAAGATTAGTACTTTAATTTAAATCAACTGTCATTCAGCGGTCATAATAATGACATAACGACAGGATTAGTACTTTAATTTAATCAATTGTCGTTCAGCGGTCATAATAATGACATGACGGCAAGATTAGTACTTTAATTTAAATCAACTGTCATTCAGCGGTCATAATAATGACATAACGACAGGATTTGTACTTTAATTTAATCAATTGTCGTTCAGCGGTCATAATAATGACATGACGGCAAGATTAGTACTTTAATTTAAATCAACTGTCATTCAGCGGTCATAATAATGACATAACGACAGAATTAGTACTTTAATTTAATCAATTGTCGTTCAGCGGTCATAATAATGACATGACGGCAAGATTAGTACTTTAATTTAAATCAACTGTCATTCAGCGGTCATAATAATGACATAACGACAGAATTAGTACTTTAATTTAATCAATTGTCGTTCAGCGGTCATAATAATGACATGACGGCAAGATTAGTACTTTAATTTAAATCAACTGTCATTCAGCGGTCATAATAATGACATAACGACAGGATTTGTACTTTAATTTAATCAATTGTCGTTCAGCGGTCATAATAATGACATGACGGCAAGATTATCGTCTAGAGGGCTTTGAGCGTAGCTCACCCCCTTAGGACGGGGAATCACAAAAGACCACAACTGTCGATGTCGTAAACGGATAGTGTATTATAGCCCGTGGGCACTTCATCCTTAAGGGATGATTATTTTAATAAGGAAAGATTGGAATAACCCATTCTAAGGATGACTTACGTGATTTTATCGAACCACGTTTTGTCAAGCATTATGATATGCTTTCTGATGTTAACGAGGATTTGAATCTTTTAGTTAGGTTTTTATCATCTTGGCCATGTCTGCAAATGACATTTGGGCTAGGTTTTACCTTTAAGATTCTGTTTATACTTAACGCAGATCAATCCTAATTTGAGGTGTTAATATGGATCTGAATCTAATTATTGAACTACCATCTTGGCCCGGTCTTAAAATGACGCGTGGCTAGGTCTTGTCCTTTTTAGATTTTTGCCATTTTATTATAATGGTAGATCAAAAAAATGTTATCTTTCATTTATTTCACATTTCATGTTTAGAATGAAAGTTTAAACTTAATCATTCCACTATATAAAAATAAAAGTATAAAGTTGCCCTAAGCGGGACTTGAAAGGAATAATGTTGTCCTCGAAGGGACTGAAAAGATAAATATGTCCTTATAAGGACTATTGAGGAAACAATTTTTCAGCAAAGGAGTTTCTTCTTCATTCAATTCCTGAATGCTTTCTCCTTGGTTGCACGTCTCATCCTGGTCGCGGTACGAAGCTCAGCATTTCAAGGCTCCAGACGTGGAGAATTTTTATTACAGCTTCTTCGCTTGGCGACGTATCCAATTAAAAATTTGGAAGCGGAAATTTCCATATTAGGATTGAAATTATTCCTATGTTAAGTCTAGACTCAGAAGGTCAAGAATGTGCTACTGTGTAACTGAGACTAAACACAAAAGGCTAGTGTTTAATTCGCTCAGTGTTGGCTCTGATACCAACCTGTCACACCCCGACTTTCCACGTGTCACCGGTGGGCCCGGTGGGGGAGTATCGTGACGTGGTTGGCAACATCATAGTCAAACAACACAATTATATAAATGCACAGCGGAAGCAAAAGATAAATTATATATTACAATCCGAATTTTTGAGTAATATCCAGTATTACAACGGAAAGTAAAGGATCCACAGGCGGATCCTAAACATATCATTTGTTCAACAGACTTTAGACGCCTAGAACTTGCAAGATTCCTTATTAGCGCCCTGAGCTTCCAGCCAATTACGTTCAGTACCTGTCACTTAACCTTTTTGGAAAATACATCAGTTTTCACTGGTAAATACACTCAACCGACTCTTTTGAAAAGAGTTTAAGAAAATTGATTTGAATGCACGTGGCACAAAATATCTTTTATAATTTGATTAAAATGCACAGAGGCAAAATTAACCTTTTTAACTTGATTAAAATGCACAGAGGCAATATTAACCTTTTATACCTGATTAAAATGCACAGAGGCAAAATTAATCTTTTATGATTTGGGACAAACTATATCTCATGTTATCAGTTTTACATAACTTGCTCTACATACGGGGCCCGGATCTATGCCGGTTCATGATTAACCGACACACCACTATTCCCTTATTGGGAATCCCTTATTGGGCATAAATAATTAATTAGCATATAGCATCTGTCAGGTGTATGCCTACACCCCGTGCTTAAGTCGTGGCCATTGCAATTTAATGAGTCAAGGATATCCAGGACACAGTCGCATTAATCCCCAATGTTTCAGTCAAGCAATACGAATTAAAACAGGTTATTTGGATTTCCCGACTTATTGGTCTTTGAATCCCATACCTGACCATGCGGTATTTATATTACCGTATCCCAAGCCCGTAATAGGGAAAATAAGTTAAGAGTATTTACCTGAGCTAGCTCCTGTCTTAAATAGCAAGAATCTAATAACTCAGCCGTATTCACTTAAGTAAGCGTAGGTACCATTTACCGGAAGGCTCTAGTCTGGAATGATGGTATAAATAACTAATTAGAATGCTAACGGGTCTTTAATTAAGCCTAAGCTTAGACCCGGTTAGTCTTAAGGAAATATACGGTTTGTACTCACAATTAAGCGAAGACCGGAATAGAATGTGATTTAAACCCGACATGTTCAGAGACTTGTCTTATATGGGTATTTCATACACATTCTGGATTTTGAGATAAAACCATTAAGGTTTGACCCGTTTCGGCTAATTTATGTAAACTTGTTACATAAACCGAACCGTACGCGTAATAAGCGTGACGGGTATTCATGAGAGTCATATACAGGTTTCCTAAGTTAATTATGCCTCAAATATGTTGTGACATCAGTAAGATGTCTTTCATTATGCCCGAAACGTGTTTAAACACAAACTAGGCCCCGTAGGGGTAGTTTGGTCATTTTAAAGGTTGTAAAAGGGTTTAAGTGTTTAACTGAGTTACAGGTCTGATGTAATCAGTAAACATACTCAAATTTATGAGTTATAACAGTAGGATAAAGTATATATGTGAAATTTATCAATTATAACCAAACTATACCCCGTAGGGGTATTTTGGTAATTTCACATAAGCCGAAAAGCTCAAAACTGAAGTCTGAGTTTAACAACCTTTTCTTACTGTTAAAATATTATAATTTGCCTCATATATCAGTAGGTATCAACCCGGGTATGCTCGATATGATTTTAATACATACTATGCGTTAAAAACGCTAAATAAGGCGATTAAAGGCCATTTCCGGGTTCGATACTTAAATCTGATATTTTTATATTTCCAGCAGGGTTAAAATAACTTATTTAACATATGTGATCAGTAGCAAAAGGTTTGGAGTCGTTTAGATCGGTAAAACTCATTTTATGGCCCGTAAGGGCAAAATCGACAATTACCGGATTAAGCCTACGACTACTAGTTATGCTCAGCCTAAAATTAATTAAAAATCTTTAAAAATCCCAAAATAATATATTACATCAGTGGGTAAGGAGTTTGATATCAAAAAGCATGTTTAACTAGGCTATACGCTAATTACGCCATTTTATTAACATAAAGCTTTAAATTTGCGATAATGAGCATAACTCTTAATCTACAAGTCAAACTGATGTCAAACTTTGCATACAAGTTTATATATCAGTAACTAGGGTTTCTACACTTTTACATTTTCATAAATCACGTTTTAAGGTAATAAGGGCATAATGGTCAACATATGAGCAATTAACGGAAACGCGTAAACGAATGGGCCAATCAATGAACCAACCACAGAGGGTTATGCTAACATGTAGCCTGGTCCATAGGAAGCTCTAAGGCATTTCCAAATCATACTAAAGCGGGTCAGAACTGAAGTCAAAACAAAAGTCAAAGCTTTGCGACTTTCGGTTCCGAACCGGGTCTAAACATAAAATTGTCGGGTTGAACATGTTTAGACATGTTATTACACTAATTACTAAGTTATATTAATGATCATACAGGTTGTATGTGTTCTACATTGCTAATTATGCATAAATTAGAAACTAAGCATCATGTTGACTTTTTATTAACAAGTTTGACCCGACATTAGACCTAGTTAGAGTAGGAATCAGGGGGAACCCTTTTAAGGGTTTATTACCCACATAATTACCAACTTATAACTACTTTCACTTCGACTAATCACTGGACCATTAGTGATTAATCTTAAAGTCAACCGTTAATTACGACGGTTTGACTTTTAAGCTAAAACTAAGCTAAAACTTAATTAAGAAGGGATTAGTAAACTTACTGAAGTCCTAAGCTTGATTAGAAAGGACTTGGGTCTGCTTTGAAGCTCCAGGAGGCTCCTCAATTGCAGAATGAAGGTGTGTGGAATGAGTTGCAACTCATGGCCTTATATACTAGTTGTAATCACCACAATATGTTGACAACTAAGGCTACAAGTGACCACAATTGTCCCACAAGTGTCCCTGGGGTCTAGGAACAATTTAGGGGTCGCCCAATGGTGAGAAATACCAGTGAGATCGGTCAAATTCGCGCAAAACAGGCTGCAGCCGGTTTTCTGTTTGCTGGGCACTGCTTGCGCACCGTAACAAATATTTGTTGAGGTGCGCAAGCCTTTGGCAGAAACCAAAAAGCTTGGCTTTTCAATGTTTTGAAAGGGCAACTCGTGTAATTCGAATATGGGACTTGTTTTAGCAGTATGGGGCCTCAAAATTAGGTCTTGTATAGTTACATACCCTACCATTAAGATAGGTGTGCTTGGAATCCTTTATAAGGTACCGAAAATAAAGGGTTACCGTAGGAATTCCTTCGTAGGAGTCCACCAATTCGATTTTGAATCATTCAATGCTAAATTCACTGAACTTGAACATATATCTGATGTTTTTAATATAATTTGAGTCTTGGGATTTATAACGAGGTCGTTCAGAGGTGCAAAAGTTAACATGACGACACTTTTAAATCATGTCAAACATTTTTAATACATCCGAGTTTGCAACGCTTTTTGTCTTATATGACACATGTCGTTATATCATTGAACACGAATTTTTCGAGGTGTTACAGTTCTGTACGAAGGCCCTGTCTTCGTACAAAGCCAGTAGCTTCGTACGAAGCCGGGTGTCATCGTACGAGGGGAGCAGTTTTGTGTGAAAAATTCCCGTTTCGTGTGTCGTGTGTTCTTTTGGTGCGTTTTGTTGCGTTAGTTAGTTCGAGTACTTTAAGTATTTTATCGAGATACTAAGTATTGTGTTGTGTTGCGTTTTAGCGTGATAGATTGAGTCGAGCGTTTGAGCGTTTTAAGCGAATAATCAACCACATATAACATATTTAACATTTAAACACAAATTTATAACAGTAATATAAATAAATCCGCGTTTCGAGTTGCGTTGAGTTTGCGTTGCGATGAGCGTTTAAGTAATAAACATTTAATGTGATAAATAAGTGATAAATGCGATAAATGAGCGATTATAGTATGCGTTTTAAAAAGTAGTTAACGCGTAGATTACCAAGGGTTAATCATCGAATCTCAGAGTACAAGCGTTTATGAGAGAAACAGTGGTAAAATAGGAAAAACCAAAAGTTCGGGTTGTTACATGAGGTGGGTATCTCTATAAGCTTTTGCTGAATGAGATGGACACATATTCAAGAAAAAGAGACTGGTGACAGTGATATGCCATTATGTGAGCTTTGTTCTTGATGGATATATTGATGGCATTAGGGGATCGATACCAGTGTATATGCTATTTTGGACTCCATGATCACAATAGCATCCAAGCAGGCGTTGATCTTCGATGACATGTCACCAAACAACAATAGATCACACCAAAATACAGGATGCCACTAATCAGCTTCGTCTAAAGGGGGTTATGTAGGAAAATCAACATCTAGCTAAAGTATTCAAAGGTCCAAGGCACAAAAAATCAAGAAGAAGAGGCTGATGACAGTGAAGATTTGGGTGAGAAATTATATTAGCATTTTTAAATTTTTTTTCATTTTCTATTTTTTAGGGGATCATTTTTTGTTGTTTGTTATCTAATTCTCCACTAATAAAATAAATAATATCTGTAAAAAAATGTTTATAAAACGCCAAAAACTACAAACACCAAACGCCTAAAATAGTATGAAAACTGTGAGAACGGATACTGGCAAAGCACGTTATTACTATATAAAACGCCAAAAAAATGCCAAACCTAATAATGAAATTACTTTAAAAAATTATTGTTAAAAACACCAATAACTGACTAAACGCCATTAAAACAATGTATAAAACAACGTGCCATCTTTATCTAAACGTGATTAAAAACAAAACGTCAAACTCTGAAAAGATGGGAAGTGTTACGGCCTTAAAAGATGAAGCTGAACAAAACAATAACTGCAAACAGTAACTGAAACGATGGAAAATTTTATTACTAAGATTTATTATATTAAAAGCCACGCCATCATAATTGAATTTATTTATCTTTCCAAAACGTCATAAGACCGTGGGGTATGGTGGGGCGGGGGGTTGGGCTTGGGTTGGGGCATTCCCTGACACGTGTAAAGGGAGCCCCCCCCCCCCCCCCACTGCCTGGTTACGTGTCCGCGGGGTATGGCGGGGCGTGGGTTGGGCTTGGGTTGGGTGCACCGCGTGGCAGAATGGTTTTTTTTTTTTTAAAATTATAAAAAATCACACAACATTTATAAAAAAACCTACAACTTCATTAAAATTTTAAAAATTACATAATCCTAATAATTACATAATTTCTAAAAATTACAAAATAAACAAACCTAGAGCGTTAAAAAAATTTCAAAAAGGTCGATCTTGTCGAACGCCTTGTTTTCCTTGCCTCGAAACTCTATGTTCGCCACCGCCACCCGGTCCTCGTGGCTTAACTCGCCAGCGGGAACGGCTTCGTAGTAAGCCTTGAAACGCTCTAGCTTGGGTCGTAGGTCGCGCCATTTATGTTGGCACGCGTTGAGGTTGTGGCGGTCGTTACCGACGTTATGTCGGTAGGCCGCGAATGCTTCCGTCCAATATTTTGTTTGGCCCGGTGGCCGCCCCTTCATAGCGTCGACGACGCTAGTGACGAGTGATGGGTGTCAAGTGTTATATATATTAGGTGTATATTTTAAGCCCCTTTAACACTTTTTAGTCAACTTTTAAATTTATAAAACACGATATTTACTAACACTAGACACTCATATGGGCAAGTGCACCCATCGTGAGCGTAGTATAGTGTTGGTAAGATACCGAGGTCGTCCAAGGACACAAGAGCTTTTAGTACCGGTTTATCCTCAACGTCTAATCAAAATAAAAAGTTTAGAAAAATGTTTTAAACTAAGAAAAATAAAAACTAACTAAAAATGCTGAAAAAGAAAAATAAAAGAAAAAACAGATAGACAAGATGAATCACTTGGTTCCGACTCGTATCTAGTGTAACCTTTGATTATTTCCGCACTTTTGCACTATTTTAAGAGATTATCTTAGTTATTGTAATAGGCCCCTCTTTTGAAGGTGACGTTACCCTCACCCCAGTAGTTTGAGTCAACAAGGATACAATCCTAAAAGGGTGGATTATTGGAAGATAATTAATTAAGTTATTAATGCAAATTATGGTAGGCCCCTCTTTTGGAGGTGACGTTACCCTCGACTAAGTAGTCTGAGTCAGCAGGGATACAGTCCTAAATAGCCGGGTTATAGTATTAATAGTAGTTAACTTATGAGGGGATCAAAGAGTTTGGACCCCCGCCATCCAATACCGTTAAGTATTGAAGGAGGTCCTACTAAATTTGACCCAGGTTCATTGCAGGACCTCTAAACGCTGAACAATGGCATGACCTTTACCAAACCGTTCCCTTAACCCCCGACCAGGTAGCCAACATACCTCCATATAGACCGTGGAGATATGAATGGTGAAAATCTTTTATTTTATATAGACAGTAAAATAATTTCAAGACACCACGGACAAACGATAAGGAAAGATCACCTTCAACATTAGCAACTAGTTATTAAAGTCATTAATACAAAACCAAGTAAAAAGTGCGAAAAGATTAAAAATAAAAAGTATTACACTAGACACTTTGTCTTCACCAAGTGATGTAAGAGACTTAGGTAAACATGGCCTTGATTGTCAAGAACTCTTACGATCAATCTTGGATCCCGAGACGACTCACACACTCTACGATGGACAATGGATGGTGGTGGTGGATGATGGTGTTATGGTGGTGGTGGGTGGTGGGTGAAGTGTGAGAGAGGTGGTGTGCCAAGGGATGGTTTGAGCTTGAGCCAAGCACTCCTATTTATAGGCTGAACAGAAGCTCGGGCACGGCCCCGTGTCCAGTGGGCACGGCCCCGTGTCCACATCCTTCTCTTTCTTCATTTATTGTAGCTTGTCTTATCAGTTGACCACGCCCCCATGTCCGCTGAGCACGACCCCGTGTGCAGAAGAATCTTTGTACTACTATAAAGATTTACCTGGATTGTGCGAATCTTATAGTTGACCACGGCCCCGTGTCCGCTGAGTACGGCCCCGTGGTGGGCAATAGAAGCTTCTACCACTTTGTCTTTTCTGCTGACACTTGGGCACGCCCCCGTGCTGGCTGAGCACGGGGCGTGTTCAGACTTCTGTTATCTTGTTTTGCTTGGGAAGATACTGTCGTGGGGTCGGGCATATCACGTCTTGTTCCTTTTCTTGTATTTATGTTAGATTTTGATGTCCTTTTGCTTCTTTTGTTAATTTGAGCTCATTTAATCCTGAAAATACAAAAGGAAGACAAAAGCACACTTTTTCCAACATTAGTACTAAAAAAGGGTTAGTTTTATGCCACAATTGATGAAATTTATATGTTGCATTTTGAACACATCAACGAGTGCCATTTCTTCTTCACGGGTTCAGGATGCCATAGCGGTGTTGGGTTCGTGGGATGGGGGGGACCAGTGGGGTAGCAGGTTCAAGAATGGGTAGCCGGTGGGGTTTCGGTTCATGGGATGGGGGGGACCAGTGGGTTGGGGGTTACAAATATATAGAGGATGTTGGGAGACCGGGGTGGCGGTTGGGTGGTATGGGGGGACCGTTTGAATTTTTAAATTCAAAATTTGAATTCGCCGCTGACGTGGCGGGGTGAGCCTATGAAATACCGCCAGCTCGCTTGGCCATTCCGCCCCACGCCCGGCTTGAAAGCCAAGCCCCAAGGGGCCACGCCCCAACCCAAGCCCCATACCCCACGGCCTAATTACCTGTCACATTATAGGCCTGCACCCTACATGGCACAACAATTAATACATAAAAATACACATCAAAAGAATTACTGATGTTTTTACCGCCAAAAACATATATCTACCTGGCGCCAAAAAAAAAACTCATTATATAAGTACAAACAGCTAAACAAAGCTTCACACTCCACACATTCACTAAAACATGCCACACATTGTCTAAAACGCCATAGAATTTAAAAAAATGGCTCAGGGTATTGCATGGAGGTTTGAGAGGTCAGAGGGACATTTCTTCCTAAAGTTCTCTGACATGAGAAGGGTGAAAGTCAAAACAATCAAGGCCATACTTAGTATGGATGAAGCCATTCAAATGGATATTCTAGCCCTTGGGATTCCAATGGCCTACGATTCTGAAAGGACTCGAACGGTAATAAGAAGATTATAGAGAAAATTTCCAGAAGATGATGATGATGATGACGACGATACTGATCTACAAAAAGTTACTAGTTGGATTCTGGATGAACAATCAAGAACGGTGAACGTGAGCTATCAGCACGGGGTGGATTATTCATTGAGAATGGACGAAGTGCTGAACACAGATAGACTACATCTTCTTGAACAACTCTGTGATTTAGCACCTTCGAACGATGCAAGATCCAGCATTGTGAATACATTTAAGTACATGATACAACAAAGAAAAGACGAGATTATGGCGTTATACGCCAATGAACAAGATGATGATGATGAGTCTAATGAGAGTGATGAACAAAGCGATGGTTACATCTCTGATGTAATACCATCCACAGAAGGCTATTAGTTTTTGTTTGATTTCGTCTTAGTTGTACTATTTTAAATTACTAAATAATTTAAAAATGCCATGAACGCCAAGAAGTTCACCTTGATAATATATATGAACTGTTGAAATTTACAAAAACGCCTAATGAATTTGGGAACGCCATGGACGAAAAGAAGTTATAATTACTAAATGATTTTATTGAATTTGGGGACGCCATAAACGCCAAAATATTTACTATATGCACGTGATCTAAAAAACAATAAAACGCCATGTAGTTGTTGAATCTAACTAAACGCCAAAAAAATCTTACACGCCATAAAAATGAAGCGGTGTTGTGAGACGCATTGAAAAAAAGAATATAAAAGGACAAAAAAAGCCCCTCTGCCCTTCTCTATACCGCGTGCCACATGTTGGGCCCGGATCCGTTCTCACACTTTAAGGCGTTTTTTTCCTGATCCCGTACCTATATATATATATATGGTCAGGATTTAGAGAAAACGAGGGAAAGTGTGAGAACGGTTATGGATCGTCAGATCAAAACAATCCATGGACGAGATTGTGCGGTGGCATTTTCGTAAATAACATCAATTTTATTATGTGGGACGTGCTTCATTAAGGGTAAAAGGGTCTTTTACAGCTCAAATTCAAAATGCCAACAAAATGATAACACGCCATTCAAAAAAATAAAACGCCTATAAATACGAAACGCCAAAAAATAGTGATAAAACGCGTTGGAGATTACCGGAAGAGGAAACAACACAGTAACTGAAATTCAGTTATTAACATTTATTAGAAGAAATTCTCTCCTAAATTACGTGCCAAAACATCATTATATAAACGACGTAAAACATCGCTTCCATAATCACTTCAATCTATCATTTCTGCAAAAAACATCTTTAACCAAAAACGCCAATGTAACCAAAACGACAAAAATGGCAACCATCGTTTGGTGGAGATACACTCTGGAAATTAGGCGATTCGTCCTGCGTTTTGACAATAGAAGGAGGGTGTATGTTAGGACGATCAAGGCAATTTTGAAGATGGAAGAAGAGGTACAGAGGGGTATCATATCTCTTGGCATCGCTTTGGATAACGAATGCCATGAAACACAAATGCTTATGAAAGCATTAACAAGGAAATTTGGACCAATCAAAGCACATGTAAAGCCAGACCCTATCATGACATCATGGCGTTTTGATGTTAAAACAGACATGGTGACCGTTATATACGACAGCAGAGAGCAGGAAGACTACTGGCTTGAAAACATCATGACAAAGCAGGGGCTTGGGTTCATGGAAGAATTGCATAACGTCACTTGTTTGAACACAGAAATGGACTCAAAAATGGCGTTAATGCAAAACATATTCAAATGGAGGCTTCAGAATCTTCAAGAACAAGAAGACGATGAAAGTGAAGGTGATGACATGGATGAAGGTCTAGATGAAGACTCTGAAGAAGAAGATGACGCAAGTGATGGATACTTCTCGGATAAAGTACCTTCTGACGAAGAGTTTTAATTTTAATTTTTTTCTTCTGTGTAATCATCTTTTTTTAAGATAATTGAATGATATATTTCTCTATTTATTTGCAAAATGCCAAAAAATACTACAAAAAGTTATTGCTTCCAAAACGCCAGAAATAACAAAAAATATTTTTCCTGCTTAATATTTTCTCCGTTATTGTATTTTGTCATCTTGGTCTGCATAACGCCATTTAAAAAAACACCAAACTTGGAAGATGAGACGTTTATCACCCTAGAAACTGATAAAAGCTGAACAAAACAGTAAATACAAACAGTAACTGAAAAGACGGTTATTTTATTACTATCATTTATTATAATAAAAAATCTCGCCTAAACTACACGACAAAAAACTCCTATAAGAGAGGGGTCTATACACCATGCATTGATCACACCCAGAAAAACAAGCGCCATGTTCCCTAGAGACCATTCACTTTAAAACGCCAAAAAGTTAGTTAAAAAATCACAGATGGCAAAGCTTTCACTGAATGCATTCTTCTCTGAGGGGGTTATCTCTATAATCTTTTGCTAAATGAGATGGACAAATATTCAAGAAAAAGAAACTGATGACAGTGATATGTCATCATGTGAGCTTTGTTCTTGATGATTATATGCATGGCATGAAGGGGTCAACACAAGTGTAAAATGCTATTTTGGACTCCATTATTATAAATAGCATTCAAGCAAGAGTTGATCTTTAATGACATGCCACCAAACGAGAATATCACACCAAAACATAGGATACCACTAACAAGCATCGTCTAAAAAAGACGGTGTTTATGTAGGAAAGTTGGCACCTAGCTAAGGTATTCAAAGGTTCAAAACGCCAAAATAAATTCAAGAAGAAGAGGCTGATGACAGTAAAGATTCGGATGAGAAATTAGATTACCATTTTTTCTTTTTCACTTTATATTGTTTTGTTATCAAATTATCTGTTGTTTTGTTATATAATTCTCTACAAATAAAATACATTATTATATAAAACGCCAAAAACTACAAACACCAAAACGCTAGTAGTATGAAAACTGTGAGAACGGGTGCTGGCAAAGCACCTTGTCAATTTATTAAACGCCAAAAAAATAGACTAATCGCCATAAAAAAACATTTGGTCTTATTGTAATCTTATGAAAATATCAATGACTCGTAGTGAATTATTATACAACGCCACAAAACGCCAAAAAATTGACCAGAAAACGCTATAACGCCAAAAAAAATATCTATGTGACACAAAAACAATTAATTCAACGCCAAAAATTTAATGAATACAATTAACGCCAAAACAATCTTAGACGCCAAAAATGAAGCAACATAAATTAGGAAAATAAAAGAAGATTGAAAAGACAAAAAAAACCCCTCATGCCCTAATCATATCCCGCGCCACGTGTTGGGCCAGGATGCGTTCTCACACTTTTGGGCATTTTCTCCTGATCCCGTACCTATATATATATATATATTAAACTAGCCATATGATGAGTCCGTTATGTCAAAATATATTTCAAAACATCATATAATCAGGTTCGAGGTTAGATTATGTGCCTCGTAGGTTTTAAATCCATTTTTATGCCGTATGAGCATTTTTGACATTTTTAAAAATATATATAGTTGACTTGTCGATTTACTCTTCAAATGGTATGACCATAAGGTATAACCTCATAGGGTTATTTCCTATAATATTATGGTCACAAAACATGCCTTGATTGGGCTTCAAAGTAGACCAAACAGGTCAGGATCAAAAGTCAAAGTAAAAGTCAAACTGCTTGACTTTCGACATAAGAATGAGTGCTAAACTGAGTATGATGAGTTGGGCATGTCAAAATAAGTTTTATAATTTCATACAAACTGTTATTATGTCAAAACAAGTGGTTTAGATACTTAAAAGTTCGATTATCGCAAAATGCATATTTTCTAGTTTTGACTTTTATATATAACATGATTGACTCGTCATTTCGCATACTTAACGTGATTTTCGGAGGGTATGATCGCAGTGGATTCATACCTTCATTATTACGATCACGTAGGAAAGTTCGATTCGAACTTTGACTTCACCATAGTGGTCAGAACTGATAGTCAAACAAAAAGTCAAACTGTTTGATTTTCAGTTAAATGCTAGCTAATTAAATGAAATTGATCAAATGGAAAGGACTTTCTGGAATTGTAGACTATAGAGGAGAATAGAGAGCTGCTCCTAAACTCCAGAGAAGCTCCAAGAGAAGAATTTATAGTGTTTTGTGAAGGTGTGAATGAAATGCATAGCTTCAAGGCCTATTTATACTTGAACAACAATCATGAGACGTTGCCAAGTGCCCGTTGAAGCTCTAATATGCTGATTAGTGTCCTAATAGGTGGAGGTAGATGAGTTAAGGTGGCAAGAACTGGAGATAGGTGGCAAGGATAGTAGAAGGTTGTTGTCAGCAAGCTGTATCAGCGCACCTCTTACGGATCGTAAGAGGTGCCTTACGGTCCGTGGGATGTGGGGTTTTGGGTTGAGGGCATTGATCGATAAGTGGCAGCTGTGGGATTCACAAGGTGTGGCGTGGTGTGGCGGGGCTTGGGTTGGCATGGCTTCGGATGGCGTGGTCAGCCATGTGTAATTTGTTAGTTTTTTTTAACTATTTAAAATTTCATTTAACTAAATAGAAGATTACATATATTTTTTTAAAACTACAAATAAAATTTAAGAAAAAACTAAATAAAATAAAAAAAAGCTACATAAAAAAATATTAAAAGCTTGCGGTTGTGTTTCGGGTACGGAATCGGGTTGAGAAAGGTTAACGGGAATAGATGAATCTTCGTATGGAAAGTTCGTGAATACACGATTTTCTAAATACGACGCGAGTCCCGCAAATATTTTTGATTGAGTAAATCATTTAATTTCGATAATAATTAATCGATTTTGTTTGTGTATGTTTATAAAAACAGTTGCCTTAAGAAATTTTGTTTTATGACTCAACATAAAATTTTCTTTAATTTGATTTATTCTAATAAACCAAATTTGTATACCAGCCTCTTCATAGATGATTTGTTGATCAAGATATTGTAAATAATCTAAAATTGGTTTTGAAGACATTATTCTCCAATATCTTCTTTTAAAATTCTACCATACCCATCAATTCTTTCAGACATAGAACGTATTAATTGTTCAGTATTACTTGATTCTCTTATTTGTAAAGAGGATTTTCTAAATACGATGCGAATCCCACTAGTTCGGGACACGGTGAGTAGACTAAACCTTAAGGATGGCCGTGGTTTGTTGGTTGACGGTTTTGTGGCGGGCAACACCATGGCCAACGCTGGCACAGTGTGAGTTAACCAGCGTTACCTGGTATCCCCCGCCCCAACCAACGTACCACACCCCCTAGTCTAATACCACATCCCCTTGTCATCATCATCATCATGTGGGCATAAAATATTTCAGCCTTCCCCCCAAAAATATACAAATATAAAACCCACACCCAAAAATTATTATTATTATATTCCACTTAATTGAGTGACCTCCATTTCGTGTTATAAAATCAACTACATATCCTCAGTCCTCCTCACTCAGGGCATGTTTGGCTAAGCTTATTAGAGGTAAAAAGGACTTTTGGGAAAAAGACTTTTGGGAAAAGGACTTTTGGGAAAAGGAGTTTTTAAAAAAAGTGTTTGGATTAGCTTATTGATGTAAAATGACTAAAATTGGCATTCTTTTAGATATAAGGGGGTAAAGAAGGGGTATATTGGTAATTTGATTATTGAAAAGTCATAAGTTGGATCAAGAAGTCACATTTTCTTGGCTTTTCAAAATCTCATTTTCCTTCTTTGCAAAAAGCTATTTTCAAAAGGACTTTTAGTCTATCCAAACATAAAAACAACTTATTAGCTTTTTGATAAGTCAATAAGCTAATAAGTTGTTTTGAAAAGCTTATCCAAACATGCCCTCACTCCATATTTCTCTCTAAAAATAAAAATAAAAGTAAGTTCACACCTTCAATGGGGCGGAGCAAATGTACGACGGCGGTGGCTCTGGCATTCTGCGCCACATTAGCGGTGATGTTGCCGGAATTAGTCGCCGGTAAACGGTACATCGTGGGAGGAAACATGGGCTGGACCACCAACTATAACTACACTCTTTGGGCCGCAAACCAAACATTCTACCGTGGTGACTGGCTCTGTAAGTGTTTCTCTCAGATCTACTATTATTGTTCTGTAATTGCTGCTTTTGTGTATGTAGAGGTTTGTTTCTGTTAATTTGAAGCTAGATCTTCGGTCATAGATGTTTGATTTTTTCATGTTCCTGTTAAATATGATTTTAGTTAAGTGAGGTTATTATAATTTGCTAATTTGAGTGGAATGTTGAATCTTATTAAGTTTGTGGTTTATGAATTACTCGAGATCTGCAATTGGAAATTGTAGATCTTAGTTACTTGCTATAACAACAATGGTACCCGCAGATATAGCAAAGCTATTGGTAGGGTTTGAATTTGAAAGAAGATGAATAAATAGTACAATGTGCATAAGCTTTGTTTAGGTCTTGATAGTAGCATTAAGAAATTACTTGTCAAGTGATGTCATTTAGAGCATCCGTAATGGGGTCTGTCGACCATTCGGGGACATCGCCACGGATGGTCCTGGGAAGATTTTTGTAGGTTCTATGACCAGTGGGGGCAGTCGCGGTCCAGGGGAGGCTGATGTGGAGGGGTCTGTAACCCTTTTGCATTGCAGATGCTTTTAAAACCAACTGAACTGTCCAAATCGAAGTAATTAGCCGGTTAAGTGCTTTGGTTGTTAACAGTTGGGCCGGCTGTTTACAACTTGAAAGTGGTCGTGGAAACTAAACGGGCTTTTAACATCTGTTGTTTTTTATTTGATATTCGGAATATGCATTTATGTCTATGGATTATGTTTATGAATCATCTTTATGTTTTTAATAGATTAACATTTTGAACAAAGAAAAAAAGAAGGTTCAAACTCCAGGACCTCCAAAATCAAATTGTTTTTTTGGTTTTCTAAAACTGTAGTTAGCGGTTCTGTCAAAAGTTTTTTTTTTAAAACCAGCTAGACCGGACGCTGAACACCCAACGTGTGAGATAAGAACAAATATAAATATCAGCACCATATTAGTCAATTACAATCATTGTATTACATCTCAAACTAGAAACCTTTTTGGGTCTTAATAAAAGTCTACCTCTTTGCAGTTTTCGTGTATGACCGAAACCAAAACGACATAATAGAAGTGAACAAGACCAACTACGAAACCTGCAATGTTGAGCATCCAGTTCACAACTACACAACAGGAGCCGGAAGAGATGTGGTGGAGCTCAACGTCACCCATGACCGCTACTTCATTAGTAGCAAAGGGTCCTGCTACGGCGGCATGAAACTGCACGTACATCTCTCTCGTATACCACCACCCCCACGTGCAGCCCCTATCAAGAGTGACTCTTCAACATTCACCGTTCTCAGAAGCCAGCTCGTGATCCCTGCTGTAGTCACCATCGCCGCAATATGGGACTCACTACTACTCCGTGTCTGATGCAGTAATGTATTTGATGACAGATGGCAAACGAAATCATTGTCATCTAGAATCGATAGGTAGGTCCAACTGCCCAAATTGGGTACACCTTGTGTTTGGGTAATACTGCTTTAATCTTTTTCAGTGGGTGTTGTATTTGTTTGTGGTTCATCATCTTTAGTTTGACCTACATTTCGAACTTGATTTGTGGGTTTGATTGTGTTGGGTGGATGAATGTAACTGAACATTGATTTACTTGGAACATTAATTTATTTATTTCACTGTGTGACTATTGACAAACGGTCTGTTCTGTTCTGTGGCCGTGTGGTCTCTTAGCCTTTTAGTCGGTTCGACAAAAGATAAGTGGGTTGGTTGGTTTGGTCTCAATCTGGGCTTATTTTATCATTGTATATCTTTGATTGCATATGTTTTGTGTTCTTGGTTGTTGCACTTGTCTTTAACTTTGAATTGGCAACTTGATCACTAGATTTAATTCATAACATGATCATCATATTCAAGCTTGATCTTCAATAGGGTAATATTGTTTAAGAATTTGTTAAGTTTACCACTGATATTTGATCTTCAATAGGGTAATATTGTTTAAGAATTTGTTAAGTTTACCACTGATATTTGATCTTCAATAGGGTAATATTGTTTAAGAATTTGTTAAGTTTACCACTGATATTTGATCTTCAATAGGGTAATATTGTTTAAGAATTTGTTAAGTTTACCACTGATATTTGATCTTCAATAGGGTAATATTGTTTAAGAATTTGTTAAGTTTATCACTGATATAGTTTTCGTTTTTTCACTATAGGATTTCAAGGCTTGTATATATGATAAATGTAATATCAAATTGATGATGTATAAAAAGATATATTTTCTAGTTATGTAGATACAAAGTAGATTTGATTGAGGTCTAGTATTTGTTGAAAGAATTTGTTTTAACAATTAAGGCTGTATATATTGTAATTTTCTTCTGCAACGGAATGGAGAAGAAACATCCCCAACTTGCCATCGGACAGCCATAGTAACGTTTGTCACTGATGTTAGTCTATGACTCGTATGTAGAGGTGTTTGTGGTGAAGGATGACATAGATGTGAGAGGTCACGGACAACCACAATAACTTTTGTCACGGATGTTAGGGTTGAGCAAGCTAGTCTTTGTGACTCGTCTGTGGTGAAGGATGACGACTTGTCTGTGGCGAAGGATGACGACATGGTTGGGTGGAATTGGGTTGGGTATTTTAAAGAAATTAGGGTTTGTTTAGTTTATATGCCTTTAAATGTTTAAAATAGATTTATAAACATTTAAAAATTTTAAAACGTTTATTAAGTAATTTATTAAGAAATTTATAAAATTTGATATAGTATAAAAATCCTACTTTTGATAAGCGATTTCTAATAATGCAACATGGCAATACTACATTCCCCCTCATATAAAATTTTCTCAATTTAAGTTTCAATTTTAAACTCAAATTAATTTATATTAAATCTAATTTTATTCATCTAATTGTACCCAAAATTATCTATATACAATTCTTTTTAAAGTTTCCTTTTATACAATTACAATCATTTTTACATACAAGTTGTTGCTACAACGATTATGCGGTGGTAATTAAGTATGCATTATTGATATAATAAGACACTTATCCTTGGGTCCAAGGATAAGTGTTATGATTATATAGGAGGAGAAAAGTTACAACAAGAGAAGTAGAATGGAAATACAAAGGAAAGGAAGAGTATACAAATTACAAAGGAGCAGGAAGTGAGAAAATTGGTCTACAAGTATAAGGTTTAAGCTAGTGGTGCACAAATCGGGATTTTTTTTAAAACCGGTTCCGGGTATGGAACCGGGTTCGGGTAGGATCGGGTTTTACAAAATCGGGTTTTTTTAAAAACCGGGTCGGGTCCGGGTTTTCTACCAAAAATGTATACCCTATATACCCGGGTAGGGTTCGGGTCGGGTTTTATAAAACCGGGGTATTATAATACCCTATTTCCGGGTTCGGGTTCGGGTATTCATCGGGTAGGGTTCGGGTATGCATCGGGTTGGGAAAAAACCTGCACCAGGTATTAAAAAAACCCGACCGGGTATTAATGCTTCTTTATATGTTTTAGTGGATGGTGCCTATTGAAATTTTAATGACATTTCTAAATTTAAATTCGATGGTGCTAGATCAAAAGAATAGTCCTGATTTGAATCCTTTTGGATTACATAAACAACAATATATTTTATTTGCTATGTTATGTTTTAACCATGTTCCATCAATTTTTCATTTTTTTGTATTAGACAAACACCAATGGATCTTTCCAGCAAATAGAGGGGAATAATGACCAAATATTTCAAATATCATTAGAAACCTAATAATTAAACAAGCTTACATCAAAGTGCATACATAATTTTGTTAAACATAAGAACTAGAAGTCTTAATGATTGAAAACATAGATAAAATAACATAGATAAAAAAACATAGATAGGACTAGAAGTCAAAGTGCTATATAACCGGGTATAAAAAAACCCGGTTCCGGGTATTTATAAAACCCGGTTCCGGGTATTTATAAAAACCGGTTCCGGGTATTTAGAAAAACCGGGTTTCGGGTATAAACCAGGTATAAAAAAAACCCGGTTCCGGGTTCGGGTTTTAGATCAAATATGAATACCCGGTCCCTACCCTATGGGTAGGGTCGGGTTCGAGTATAGAAAACCCGGTTTTTATAATACCCGGTTCCGGGTTTTTTTTTTTCCGGGTCCGGGTTCGGGTTTTTTGTGCACCACTAGTTTAAGCCTTATATCCGGGGTGTGTTACAATGAAACCTTGGACTAGTATTTATAGCCAGTCAATGGGCTTCTCCTTTCCCTAAAACGACCTGTGACATTTCCAACAACAACAACAACAACCATACCCAGTATATCGTCGGGTTCGAGTATAGAAAACCCGGTTTTTATAATACCCGGTTCCGGGTTTTTTTTTTCCGGGTCCGGGTTCGGGTTTTTTGTGCACCACTAGTTTAAGCCTTATATCTGGGGTGTGTTACAATGAAACCTTGGACTAGTATTTATAGCCAGTCAATGGGCTTCTCCTTTCCCTAAAACGACCTGTGACATTTCCAACAACAACAACAACAACCATACCCAGTATATCCCACAAATAGCAGAACTATTCGTAGGGTCTGGGGGAGGTGGGATGTAGGCAAACCTTTCCTCTATCCTACTGTAACACCCCGAAAACGGCTTTGGTAATCAAACCACGTTAATAGTAAAGACGGGTAAAATACCTTTAGTGGTAAAATTTACCCGGTAAATATTAGGATTTAAATAATTAATCCTAATAATAAATAAAAAGTGAATAAAAGCTTTTAAGGAAATAAAAGCTTAGAAGGCCCGAGTTAACGGGACCTAAAATAAACTTAGTCATAAATATTCCCTAACCCGCTAAGTTCACTAGGAATATTAAACCTAGTTAATAAGTGGGAATGATATTGAAAATAATTAGGTTGTGATCTAATTAATAACTAACCAAACACGAGGGACCAAAGCCGGGTAACTTGAAATTGAAATTAAAAACTTAAAAATAAACACAACACACACAAGTGTGTGTGTGCGTGCGTGGTTAAGGTCAGGAGAAAGCTCCCATGGAGCTTTAGCCCTAGCTTCAACAAATCAACGAAATTGAAGGTCGAATCCAGCCCGAATCGAATGCATGAACACGTATTAATGATCACCTAGTCGTGGGGATCACAAGGTATGTTGAAATTTATGATTTGGTGATACTTTGAGATTATGATGAACAATCATAATCGAAATTCTGGAATGAATATTAAATCTATGAGTGTTATTGTGATTATATCTTGGTTTAGGAACAAACCCTAGTAGAAATCTTGATGAATTGTTGTCAAAACTAGGGATTTGATAATTACCCTAGTATGAGCTATGTGGGTTTTGGTTGAATTGATGAAATTGATGTCCTAATGGTGTTTATAAACATCATACTAATTCATATGAATGAACTACTTGAACAAATTAGAGATTTTGTTAAGAGTTCATAAGTAACTAGAAGTGGGTTTTGTTAGAAATGATGAAATCATGAAGAACTTGAAGTAATATCACTTGTATGTGATTAACAAGTAAACTAGGAAGTGGGTTTTTATGTAATAGTAAAGGTGATGATAAGTTTATGTTTAAAATCATCATATTGGATAATAGAAACAAGGCACTCAAACAAATTAAGTGATTTGGGAACTTGTTCATACATGATTGAAATGGGTTTGAATGTTATGATGAAATTTGGTAGCCATGTTCATGTAACTAAGTGTATAAGATCATGTTAGCTACTAATTGATAGATAGAACTTGAATGTGCATTTATATGCTAAGGGGCGTTTGACTTTTAGTAGTCAAACCGACCATTAACAAAATCGAATGGTATTTGTGATAGAAAATATGTAAGATGGAATAGTCATAATTAATGATGACTAATATAACCGTCTTACGAATTATGATGATAGTTTGGCGCTTGACAAGCTAGGTGGAGGCTTGGAAAGGAAGCGGGTCAAACGAAGCAAGAATGGTGGAAAAAGCATAATTCGGATGCAAGGTAAGTATATCTTACACTAGTTATTTATTTATAATATTCTTTCGTCGTATTAGTTACGAATAAAGAAAAATACCTAATTGAGATATGATGTTCCGACATGTGGTCGTACGGAACAAGATAATCAAATATGACAAGAAAACATAATGATGGCTAAAAATGAGTTAAACCGGCAATTCGATCATATTATGACGAATGAAGCATGTACTTTTAATGGTTATCATATAAGTTAAATCATAATAACCATTAAGGGCAAAATGGTAATTTTGACAATTTGACAATGGTAATTGGTCATATAGACCAAACGGGTCAAAAGGTGAAATCATCACCCTTTGACAATATCGACTAATGGGTTGTCAAGTTGCATGAATTTAGGAAATAAATAGCACATGGATGCTTACATAGCTACTAAGGAAAGGTATTGAAACGGGTCAATATATTGATCCGAGCCAGGTACGTATAGTAATACAACTCATCATGTAGAATTTGGAGTTTTATGACAGTTAGACAAAGTTAAAATAAGCCATTCGGTTATCTTTTAGGTAAAGCGAATAATTTGAGTTATGATTATGGTGTTTAGAAACATATTGGTTTCTAAACAAGAATATGGTTAAAAGGTCGGACTTTGGGGTTCAAACAAGCACTAATTGTCCTTCGTCGTAAATGAAGGACTAAGATTGACCAAAACGCCCTTGTAGGCCAAATTGAACAAACAACCCTTAAAGGTTGTTTGGAAATGAGTTTTTCAATTAAATAATTACTTAGGAAGAGTATAGAAGTTGAAAGATGTAAAACGTTAGTCAAATGGCTCTATTTGAGTCTTTGCCGTAAAATAACTATTTGAAGGGTAAATTCTGGTACACATAAATCATCACATCGAATCCACCACAAATATAGTTGTGGTGGAAGATCCTTTGTTAAGAAATATGGATATATATATTTTGAAAATGAATGAAAGCAAATGGTGCTAATATATGCTTGAATACCTCAAACGGGTCAAATAAGCATATGGGTGAAAATGGGTTAAAGAATGTATATAATTCTATAATTGGAACCCAATATGTTAGATATCCTTGAATTTAATAGGTTTATGAGAAATAAGGGTCAAACAAACTTGTATGTTTGATAAAATCACGAACGGGTCAAATTTTGGTAAAAGAGTAATAAGCCGAAGACTTAAAAGTCTTGAATTTTATCAAGCCGGATGTCAGATTTTAACTCCATATGATGGAGAATCAAATTACAAACATGTAGGAAGAAACGGTAGGTCAAACGGATAAGCGGTTTGAAAGATACGAAAGATTTCGTGTCAAGTTGCGGCAAATTGGAGAAGCTGAATGCAGGTGCCACCGTAAATTACGGTGTCCACCGTAATTTACGGTGGAGTTGAAAAATGCTACGGTGAATCTCTTCTGATTTACGGTGAAAACAAGTCAAAACAAGGACCACCGTAAATTACGGTGTCCACCGTAATTTACGGTGGACCCCGTACAAAAATGTATATTTTGATCAGTTTGTTTTCCGGACTCGTTTAAATGCGTTTTAAATACCGTATGACTAAAGCATTTCATGTTTATGAAATGTAGGTACTTTCTGGGATGCCGGGAGACGATCAAGCTCAGCGAAGAACCGAACACGACAAAGATACACGCTTCCGCACATTGCAACGTTGTAGATTTTAATCAACGAATTCGACCATGTTTTGTAGAATAACCTATGATTTATAAAAGTTTTAATAAACCCGTATTTTTATAGCATGTGTAGTCTTAACTACACATCTAATCGTTGGTATTTACATATTAAATAACTAGGGTGTTACAAGTTGGTATCAGAGCGCTGGTTTAAGAGATTCGAGTATGGTGGGGAAAACTATGCTTGGACTTAAACCTTATGCTCTTAACAAAGAATAGTGTTCGGTTCGAAGCTTGATCGCAAATCCGGTAAGTACAAGTACGTTATTAGCTAGTATGCTTAAGTGTTGTAAACAACACATAGAGCTATCGTGTGGTATACGTTACCCCAATTTAAATGATTGTTAGGGTTGACGAAAATACGCGCGTTGACGTGTATAGTAGAAAATGCCTTGTATTATAATACGGGCGATTATTGAAGTTGACTTTACTAACTTTTGTGAATGTTTTAAATGAAGGACACTCGCGTTTGAAGACGACGAGAGTCAAACAAATTATGGACATGATGATGGAACGGTCCGGGGTACGACAGAAAGAGCATACTCATTAAGGACCAAAATCGCGTAACGGTCGCGAACAAGACTAATGACAAGAGAAGCCCGTTAGGGCAAGCATCACCAGGTGCACACTTTTAAATTTAATCGCACGAGCCGTTATATGCAACAAACACGTAAGTAATAACGGTTGCATACACATATGACAGAACTTGGAAAACCTGATTTCCAAGAGAAATTTAATAGGAAATGTGTTATTCACAATGATGAATAACAAATGAATAACAAGACTTGTTTATATAGAAACTTGGACGAGAGTGATCATCCAAGCAAGTATTCTCAATACAAATCCTATTGAGAAAATTTATGATCACATCAATGAATGCGAATAAATGTTCATAAAAAGGGACATTGTACATGTTCAAGGATAAACGATTAAAACTAATAATTGTTAACTAACAATTAAATAGAGTTTTGCCAAATGAAACCATAAACATGGAGACAATTTGAGGAGTTACTTACATGGGACGTGATGTGGTAATTATAATAAGGTCACGCGTACCACGTGTTGATCGCTTACTCTGGCCAAGTAAGTAGTGAACACATGATAGCATGAGCTTCTTATAATGAGCGCAGTTATGTCCGATGTAGTAAGGGCGGGGTGAATGGGACTAAGTAAAAAGTACCCAAATGAATCAGACAAGCAAAATATTTGATAATAATGTAAACGCACAACCGAGTGACGGAAGCGTATTACATTAGGATAATGAGCCCGAGTGAAGGGACAAAGAAGCATGATTAAACAAGTATTGGGAGGGAGTGTACTTACACTCGAACCCAGAAAACGCAAGCATGATTAAACAAGTATTGGGAGGGAGTGTACTTACACTCGAACCCAGAAAACGCAAGTGTGATTAAACAAGTATTGGGAGGGAGTGTACTTACACTCGAACCCAGAAAACGCAAGCATGATTAGACAAGTATTGGGAGGGAGTGTACTTACGCTCGAACCCGGAAATTGCAAATGAGTCCCTTAACGGGTCGTTTTTGTAAAACGTCCAACTTAAAGACAAAGTCGGAATATAAAAATGAAGCGAGGTCTTAATGCATACCGGAAGGGTTGCAATAATAACGACTTCGGTAAAACACCCGGTTGATGGGTAAGGATTTAAACACATGCGTAAACCGAGAGACGAGAACAAGAATTTAAAGTCAAAAGACTCAGATTATGAGTTATGACTAAAGACCATAAAATTTCGTAAACAGAAATTTTGATAATTATATCCAACCATTTTGAGGTTGAACGGGTTGAATAAAGTATAAATGCTTAATGGCATAAGTAGGCGCAAGCCGGATAATGGTAAGCTTGAGACAAACGGACGCGTAAATAACGTCAGAAGTCATAAAGTCGGAGGATTAGCCCGGAAGTAAACAAATGAAGCCTTAGACTACGGTCAAGGTCAAATGAAGTTCAAGGGTGAAAACAAATGATTTTCAAACATAAAAGAGTGCTTTGACACCATATATATATTTCAATATAGACATGCGTAAAGAATGATCTACGGGATCAATATAACCCTTGGGGTTATAAACAATGGAAAAGTCTACGAGACTAATATGACCTACGGGTCACGACTAGAAAGAAATAGACTACAAGGACCTAGCCTTAAAGAGGTGAAAGTCTAATAAAATAGCCTATAGAGCAAAACGATAAAACTTACAGGGTTAATTAGACAAAGCGACGGATAAATTGAGAATCCCCGCATAAAACAAAGGCTGTAAAAGAATAAATTATGGACTGTCGATATCCCAGTATGGATGATTGACACAAGTTAAAGAAAAAGATCCTAAAACTAAAACTTCGGTTTTAGTAAGAAGTAATGTTTTTACAAACATAAATTCTGATAGGAATTTAAATAGTAAGCATGAAAGATACAAGTCTTGACGCTGATAGGCGCAAGACGATATATTCGAAAAGTGATATTTTCGAAAATGAAATTTTGATATAAATTAAACATGATATAACACAATCACGGTCAAGAAATGTAATGTGAAGTAGAATCACATTATAACCAAGCAAGCGGTAAATAGTAACTGGACTAATAAGACTAATTAGTGAGACCCGTCAAGGTCATTTAAATAAATTTGGTTTGCTTGTAAGCGGTGGATTCGGTATAAATGAACCGAATAAATAAAATTGAAAACAAAAGAAATCGTTGCAAAAAGTGAGAGATTTCACTAAAGACTTTTAAAAGGGTCAAAGTCACGGATTCATAAAGAATTCGATAGTATATGAAAGCGAGGAATATCGCTAAGTTAATTAAACTAGTGGAAATAACGAGATTACGTTATTTCCAGTCGCATTATGTCATGTAAGATACGTAGATGATTAATAACCAAAAGAATATTACCATATTTTTTTTTTTTTTTGGTAATACTAACAATCGGTTAAGATATGAAAAATGCTTAATTAATTATCGAGAGCAGATACATGGAGTTGAACTCGATAAATTAAGTAAGAAAAGGTTTCGAGGACGAAACCTCTTTAAGGGGGGTAGACTTGTAACACCCCGAAAACGGCTTTGGTAATCAAACCACGTTAATAGTAAAGACGGGTAAAATACCTTTAGTGGTAAAATTTACCCGGTAAATATTAGGATTTAAATAATTAATCCTAATAATAAATAAAAAGTGAATAAAAGCTTTTAAGGAAATAAGAGCTTAGAAGGCCCGAGTTAACGGGACCTAAAATAAACTTAGTCATAAATATTCCCTAACCCGCTAAGTTCACTAGGAATATTAAACCTAGTTAATAAGTGGGAATGATATTGAAAATAATTAGGTTGTGATCTAATTAATAACTAACCAAACACGAGGGACCAAAGCCGGGTAACTTGAAATTGAAATTAAAAACTTAAAAATAAACACAACACACACAAGTGTGTGTGTGCGTGCGTGGTTAAGGTCAGGAGAAAGCTCCCATGGAGCTTTAGCCCTAGCTTCAACAAATCAACGAAATTGAAGGTCGAATCCAGCCCGAATCGAATGCATGAACACGTATTAATGATCACCTAGTCGTGGGGATCACAAGGTATGTTGAAATTTATGATTTGGTGATACTTTGAGATTATGATGAACAATCATAATCGAAATTCTGGAATGAATATTAAATCTATGAGTGTTATTGTGATTATATCTTGGTTTAGGAACAAACCCTAGTAGAAATCTTGATGAATTGTTGTCAAAACTAGGGATTTGATAATTACCCTAGTATGAGCTATGTGGGTTTTGGTTGAATTGATGAAATTGATGTCCTAATGGTGTTTATAAACATCATACTAATTCATATGAATGAACTACTTGAACAAATTAGAGATTTTGTTAAGAGTTCATAAGTAACTAGAAGTGGGTTTTGTTAGAAATGATGAAATCATGAAGAACTTGAAGTAATATCACTTGTATGTGATTAACAAGTAAACTAGGAAGTGGGTTTTTATGTAATAGTAAAGGTGATGATAAGTTTATGTTTAAAATCATCATATTGGATAATAGAAACAAGGCACTCAAACAAATTAAGTGATTTGGGAACTTGTTCATACATGATTGAAATGGGTTTGAATGTTATGATGAAATTTGGTAGCCATGTTCATGTAACTAAGTGTATAAGATCATGTTAGCTACTAATTGATAGATAGAACTTGAATGTGCATTTATATGCTAAGGGGCGTTTGACTTTTAGTAGTCAAACCGACCATTAACAAAATCGAATGGTATTTGTGATAGAAAATATGTAAGATGGAATAGTCATAATTAATGATGACTAATATAACCGTCTTACGAATTATGATGATAGTTTGGCTCTTGACAAGCTAGGTGGAGGCTTGGAAAGGAAGCGGGTCAAACGAAGCAAGAATGGTGGAAAAAGCATAATTCGGATGCAAGGTAAGTATATCTTACACTAGTTATTTATTTATAATATTCTTTCGTCGTATTAGTTACGAATAAAGAAAAATACCTAATTGAGATATGATGTTCCGACATGTGGTCGTACGGAACAAGATAATCAAATATGACAAGAAAACATAATGATGGCTAAAAATGAGTTAAACCGGCAATTCGATCATATTATGACGAATGAAGCATGTACTTTTAATGGTTATCATATAAGTTAAATCATAATAACCATTAAGGGCAAAATGGTAATTTTGACAATTTGACAATGGTAATTGGTCATATAGACCAAACGGGTCAAAAGGTGAAATCATCACCCTTTGACAATATCGACTAATGGGTTGTCAAGTTGCATGAATTTAGGAAATAAATAGCACATGGATGCTTACATAGCTACTAAGGAAAGGTATTGAAACGGGTCAATATATTGATCCGAGCCAGGTACGTATAGTAATACAACTCATCATGTAGAATTTGGAGTTTTATGACAGTTAGACAAAGTTAAAATAAGCCATTCGGTTATCTTTTAGGTAAAGCGAATAATTTGAGTTATGATTATGGTGTTTAGAAACATATTGGTTTCTAAACAAGAATATGGTTAAAAGGTCGGACTTTGGGGTTCAAACAAGCACTAATTGTCCTTCGTCGTAAATGAAGGACTAAGATTGACCAAAACGCCCTTGTAGGCCAAATTGAACAAACAACCCTTAAAGGTTGTTTGGAAATGAGTTTTTCAATTAAATAATTACTTAGGAAGAGTATAGAAGTTGAAAGATGTAAAACGTTAGTCAAATGGCTCTATTTGAGTCTTTGCCGTAAAATAACTATTTGAAGGGTAAATTCTGGTACACATAAATCATCACATCGAATCCACCACAAATATAGTTGTGGTGGAAGATCCTTTGTTAAGAAATATGGATATATATATTTTGAAAATGAATGAAAGCAAATGGTGCTAATATATGCTTGAATACCTCAAACGGGTCAAATAAGCATATGGGTGAAAATGGGTTAAAGAATGTATATAATTCTATAATTGGAACCCAATATGTTAGATATCCTTGAATTTAATAGGTTTATGAGAAATAAGGGTCAAACAAACTTGTATGTTTGATAAAATCACGAACGGGTCAAATTTTGGTAAAAGAGTAATAAGCCGAAGACTTAAAAGTCTTGAATTTTATCAAGCCGGATGTCAGATTTTAACTCCATATGATGGAGAATCAAATTACAAACATGTAGGAAGAAACGGTAGGTCAAACGGATAAGCGGTTTGAAAGATACGAAAGATTTCGTGTCAAGTTGCGGCAAATTGGAGAAGCTGAATGCAGGTGCCACCGTAAATTACGGTGTCCACCGTAATTTACGGTGGAGTTGAAAAATGCTACGGTGAATCTCTTCTGATTTACGGTGAAAACAAGTCAAAACAAGGACCACCGTAAATTACGGTGTCCACCGTAATTTACGGTGGACCCCGTACAAAAATGTATATTTTGATCAGTTTGTTTTCCGGACTCGTTTAAATGCGTTTTAAATACCGTATGACTAAAGCATTTCATGTTTATGAAATGTAGGTACTTTCTGGGATGCCGGGAGACGATCAAGCTCAGCGAAGAACCGAACACGACAAAGATACACGCTTCCGCACATTGCAACGTTGTAGATTTTAATCAACGAATTCGACCATGTTTTGTAGAATAACCTATGATTTATAAAAGTTTTAATAAACCCGTATTTTTATAGCATGTGTAGTCTTAACTACACATCTAATCGTTGGTATTTACATATTAAATAACTAGGGTGTTACACCTACGAATAGAGAGGCTGATTCATGAGAGTAGGGTTGGCAATTGGGTACCTGTTAAGACACGATTAGACCTGTTTGACTGAAAAATACACCCTTTGACTTTTTTAATTTTTAAAATAATTAAAATTACAATGTTAGGATCTATCATTTATTCATATTTGTACATAAAACATAAAACTGTTTTATAAACATGAGGTAGAAAGTAGTTAAACGAGTCGTAATCATGTTTGAAACTTATGTTGTGCGCGCCGTCAGAAACCTGTTAAACCTGTTAAGACACGATTTGCCAGCCTTACCTGAGAGATCCCCGGATCCAAAACAACCAACAGGTAGATATATGAAAGATGGATAAGTAAATAGCGTAGCAGTAGTCAGATAGATCATTAGCATGCACACATAGGCATAGATACAAGAAAATCATCATATGTTAACCTACCTAAAGTGTAAAAGAAAAGTAACCCCCCTTCCCAAAGCAAAGCTAGGGCACGTCTATACCCTCACCTACAAGTCCTTAACCTTAATCCTACGTCTCCACGAACTCCTATCCTGAACCATGTCCTCAGAGAGGTGCAACTCTACCAAATCTTTCCTAAGTCTTTCATCCCAAGTCAACTTGGGCCTGCCTCTACCCCTTCTTCCTTCCACTGTTATGGTTTTCACTGCTCTAACTGGTTCTGTTAACTGCCTCCTCTTCACATGCCCAAACCATCTCAATCTCCCCTCTTTTAACTTGTCTGATATACTAGCTACTCCTAACCAATCCCAATAAACCTCACTTCTTATTCGGTCTAACCTCGTGTGGCCACACATCCACCTCAACATTCTCATCTCCGCTACCTCCATCTTGCGCACTTGAGTTTTCTTGATGGCCCAACACTCTGTCCCGTATAACATAGCCGGTCGAACTGCTATCCTATAGAATTTTCCCTTCAATTTTGTCGGGAACCTCCTGTCGCACAATATCTCAGTGGCTGCTCTCCACTTACACCAGCCAACCTGGATGCGGTGAGATACATCACTATCTATCTCTCCGTCCCTTTGCACAAACGATCCTAAGTACTTGAACTTAGTCGTTTGTGGGACCACTTGACCTTCAATGATAACCTGAGTGTCCTCGTTGTCACCTGCACCGCTGAAATTACAATAAAGGTATTCAGTCTTAGACCGACTAATCCTTAAACCTGTGACATTTCCAAGAAAGGAAATGTAGTAGGCTCCTTTCTTTCCTTCTAGTTCTCTTTTCTTCATTGCACTCCTCAACGGGAAACTTCTTGACTTCTCTCGAGCTAAAAGTGTAATGTCCGTAAAAAATGGATCTCCGAAACCCGATCCGTATTGCAAAACCGGACCCACTGGAAAATAAATAAAAATGGGAATATTTATTATTTAATATAAGTTACGTATCGCGTTTGATAAAAACTGGGCTAAAAACGTTAAACGTATAAAGGTTTCCGGTTAGTTCGATTATATTTATAAAAGAGAAGCGTTAACGAAGTTAATTTTATGGGTTAACAAGAGTTACAAGTTAAGGGGTTGTAAGTGTAATAATTACAAACTATATCTATACACTTATATTTATCTTCTAATATATATAATATTTATCTTATTCTTATCTCTTATTCATTTAATATTTTTTTCTTAACTGTTTCTTTTATTTTTTTTCTCTTACTAATAATAAATATTTAATATTTTATTGATCCGACCACGTGTAACACACACGTTTCTAAACTTTTAATAAATCTATACTATATAATAAAAGAAACCAATGAGATGACACATGTCATTCATTGGATGCATCCAATTTTTCTCTCCTACTTAATTATAGATAATTAATATTAATTAAAAGATAATTATAAAATTAAATTTAATATAAATTTAAACAATTTATATAGGAGATAATATAATATTTTGAAATATTTATTAGATTTCAAAATTATTTATCCTGAAATTAAAAAAAAAGTGGTACACTAAATATAAATTAATATAATGTAAATGATTTATTTACTTTATTAAACTAAAGTAGTTAAGTGTAGAACTTATTTCAAAAATGTTTATAAAGGGTAAACAAAAACATTAATCAATGTTCATTGGTTCTATACTTTTATTTTCGTATTCAACTCTCAACTCAAATACGGTATTCACTATGTTTACTTGACATTTCTAAGAACCATCACCGCAATCACCCCATCCATCATATATCGAGTATATTCATTCGTTTTTTTAAGATATAATTTTTTATTAGATTCATTCAAACCGTGTAATAAAAGAAGTTTTTTAAAGATATAATATTTTTATTATTTACTATACAAAATTGCATTTATGCAACTCGTGTAATACACCGGGTTTTTAAAAATATAACTTTATTATATTATGTGGTATATAAAATTAGATTTATTCAATCCATATAATACACAGGATTTATAAATATATAACAAGATATAACTTTTTATTGATTGAAATATAAAATTATATATGCTCAACCCATACAATACATGAGGTTATTAAAATGTAACTTTTTTCATTATTTAATATATAAAATTAAATTTACTCAACCCGTACAATACACGGGGTTCTTAAAGATATAACTTTTTTATTATTTAATATATAAAATTACATTTATTCAACCCATGTAATAAACGAGGTTTTTAAAGATATATTGTTTTATTATTTGGTATATAAAATTACATTTATTCAACCCATGTAATAAACAAGGTTTTTAAAGATATATTTTTTATTATTTGGTATATAAAATTACATTTATTCAACCCGTGTATTACACGGGGTTCTAACCTAGTAAATAAATAAACCAAAGTAAAATGTTATTATATGTAAATACTACATCAAAGTTCATTTTTCTAAAAAAGTATCTCGACAATTGTGTGTACACATGTCATTTACTAGAGGCATCTATTTTTTAGTTTTCCCGCATTTTTCTCATACTTAATTATAGATGATTATTTTTTTAGTTAATAAATCTAACACTTCATAAATCATTTATCTATATTGATATCTATAAACTTATATTTATCTTCTAATATATATACTCTTTATCTTTATCTTTATCTTATCTTATTCTTATCTCTTATTTATTTAGTATTTTTATTAACTATTTCTTTTATTTTATTTTTCGTTTATTAATAATAACTATATTTAATATTTTATTAATCCAATGACGTTTACCATACACGTTTCTAACCTTTTAATAAATACATGAAAAAACAAAGTAAAATGCTATTATATTTAAAAAGTAAATCAAAGTTCATTTTTCGTAAAAACGTATCTTGACGACTGTATGTGTTATTATATTTATTAAAGCCGTGTAACACACGTGTTTATTCAACTCGTGGAATACACGAGTTTTAAAAGATGTAAATTTTTTTATTACTTAGTATATAAAAATTATTTAATAAACACGTGTAATACACGAGTTTATAACATAGTTAGGTAGTGTTTGGTATGTAGGAATGAGAGGTGGAATGGAATAAACTATTGCGAGGGAATGAAAAAAAGTTTGTTTAGTTGGTCAACTTAATGGAATCACCCATTACATAAGTCATTCCATTCCCTCAAATTCATTCCATCCACTCCCCCTGTTTTTTTTCCATTCCATCCCCTTTCTCAGCCTACGTCACAAACACCGCCCATCATGTCACACCCCAACCGATGGCGGAAACATCAGGGCACGTCACTAAGCGAATCAGATTGCTCAAGAGAATCCACAACACTACTTGTTTCGATATAGATTAATCAGATTTCATGATAAGCATCAAAATGTCATACACAAATTAATCAAACAAATTGTATCAAAACATAGATCAAAACATGTTTCAAAATATTGTCTTTCTAAGATGAGTTTCTAAAGTCATCCTAGCTTGATTTCCTTCGGCGTCCATACTTATCAACCTGCAGCATGTATTAAAATACAATCAACAAGAATGTTGGCGAGTATACAAGTTTGAATACATAGCATAATAGCTTAAACGTATAAAACTTATATCCAACATGAACAACATATCACAAGTTTCAACATGCTAGTTAACGTGGTTCATATGATAACCCAAGTCTCCAACGCGTTAACGTGCCTTTCCTACTTCGTCGCAGCGAAGAGGAGGTAAAAGAATCAAAACTTAACAACACTCCCCAAGACTCAAAGAGCGGTGCGTTACTCTTATAACGCTATAATTGTTAAGGTAGGCTACACATAAGAATCAAACGTTCACATAGCATAAAAGTCTCAAGTATCACAAGTATCATGTTTTCATGTTTAATGCGGATAGGGGATGTTTCATAAAAGTTTTAAGTGTCACGTGTTTTTATATAGAATACATGTTGCATCCTAATAACCCGTTTGATTGTATCAATTACCCACCAATTTACCAACCCGCTAACAACGCAAGAAAGTTGCCAATACGCTTAATAAACGACAAGTAATTCAAACACAAGAAACGTTTACCAATAATCCAACACAAGTGGTCAAGCTGTACCAGTTTACAAGAATCAGAAAAACAAATAATTATGTCAAACCGCGTAAACGTTCATCCGGGCGGAAGTCACGAGGAGTTTAGCCCCGCATGGTGATCTTTGCCGCTTCGGTTGTCATCCCGATTAGGTTAGACATCATGGATTGGCTTGAGATATGAAGAATGATGATGAAATTCGTCCCTGATGTTGAGTTCGACGGCTGCTGATGAATCGATCCTTAAAAACACAAGTTTTGCCGCTATATATTTCCCATCATAAAGTATGTCGGCTGCCATCGAAATTAATGAAAGGTATATACTCAAAATCATCTTCAGGCCCATTAACGTGTTAGTTGTTTGGGCTGCCAATCAAAACAAAAGTCTACATAGGCCATTTGATAATTAAGCTCATCTTACATTCCCTTTAATTCCATTTGATATCTTTTGGCTAATGATTTATGATTCTCGAAAAGCCTGCCCAAAAGTGTCAAAATAATTGGCTTTTAGAATTCATGCATATCATTTAATTCACATGCTACATGTATTAATGACTATAAATATATTATCACATATTATAATACTTTGTAGCTTTTGTTCATATTTAATTTTTTTTTATCTAATTTGATTATTTTAGTTTGTTCTCATTTTGACTCGTATGATAATAAAATCATGTTAAATTAATATCTTTACTCTAATATCGGTATATCTTTATTGGATTTTAAACAAAATATAGTGTACCTAAAACGCACCGATCAAAATCCCCACACTTATCTTTTTTCGTCCCGAAAAAATTATATGCAATGGAATCACAATCAAAACATATGGCTTTCAATATATTCATTATTTTATTAAAACAAATCACATCACACGTTAACCAAGATTGTGAATATACGGTCCACTTAAACCCAACCACCGGTTTTGACGCCCTTATTTTCGATTCATTAAGTTCAAGTAATATGTAGTCATCTATGGATCCCACACTCAAAAGACTACAACTCCACCTATTCCCGTTTCAAGCTTATGAGATTAAAAGATTTATAATCTACCGCCTTATATAAAAAACTCTTATATTATTCCGATTAAACTTAATGATGGATAGATGGATGATATTGCGAGCTTACATGCTTTTGTATACGATCAGTTCAGCGGACATACGCCACACGAGTCACCATCCCCATGGTTAATACCATAAACTTCACGTCTTTTTTTTGTACATGTGCTCAGATGAATGGATGAGCGCCACACTGTTTCGGATTTGTTTTCACAAAAAGAAACATGTGTGCCAATTTAATCGGAAAAACTTATAAGTTTTTTACTTATGACGTACCCCTTATACTTTCCACAGTTTCAGTTTTATCACAGCTTCTAAAGTGGGAACCCACAAGACTCCTATTTTAAGTTATTTTATATCAAGCCTAAGGAACCTTTCAATCAGCTGGGCCTACCCACATATCCTAAGTTAGACGCGTGACCGATTATTTATGATCTCATATATATAATAATCGAAAAGCCACTGAACTGATCATACCTATCATTTTCCATTTATTGCAAAAGCTTCTCGAAACTTTTTCTATTTTCTTGTCAATTTTTTTTAATATTTTTTTATTTTTTACGACACGACACTAAGATACAACTAAACGCTAGTTTCCCCTCCCCACACTTATTTCCTTCATTGTCCTCAATGGAGCGAGAAACTATTGACACACTAAAAATATAAATACAATACAAAGATAAATGGAACAAACTCCCATGATTTGACGCGGTTGAATCCATGTGAGCCTTGTTCCACTGCAACCGTATAGCATTTCATTCGCGGCTGCATCAACATGGGATGCTTGTCTTGACATAATTCGAATCACTTTCGTCCAAATGGAGATTGAGTATGGACAAAAGTGATCGACACCTGCAAAATAAATCTCACAAGCTCCCAAAACTGGTTAAACGATTAGTAACAAAGAAAACCGAGAGAAAAATCAGCTTCGGATGACATCAAACAAAAATGGGCATTAAAAAAATTGATTTTCTCTCAGCCCGCGCCCCGTCGCACGTCGCGACATACTCTCCAAATCCTTCCGCGTATCGCGGGACTGCACTAATTGCCTTTTATTTTGACTCGAGCCCCTGACTATCGACCGGCCTACTTTTCGGTCAAACTTACTCTGAATAATGCATCGACTTCTTTGACACACCTTACCTTTCGAACCTATGCCTCACACCAACTATCCACTCATAACACCTTTATTCAATCTTCCACATTCATTTAGTATTTACTACTAACAACTTGCTTCATCAAATATCCAACTTACGCATTTTATATCCGAATTCTTACTTCCACACATACACCTCAATAAGTCTCAACAACTCGACTTCCTATGTTTCAGTTAATCCAAAAAACTATCCTTATCAAGCAATCAAAATGAAAAGCATACCACATGTATCAATTGAACCAACAAAACTCACTATTACACGACTCTCATGGCCATCTCGACAGAACTTAACATATGTATTTCGACTTTCTAACACATTCTATCAAAACTACTGTACGAATTACCCCACTCGCGCTTAAATCCCTGTTTTGAAATACATCTCAACTTAAAACTAATTTCTCCACAATTTACCTTCAGTGACTCTATTCAACAAAATCACATTAACCCTAGGGGTGTTCATCGAATCGAATATCGAATTTTCGAATTATTCGAATCGAATTATTCGAATAATTTTTATTTTTCCTTGAATTCGTATTCGATTCGAATTCGATTAAAACTTATCGAATTCGAATCGAATTCGTATTCGAATAAAAAACCCAATTCGTATTCGATTAAAAATTCGAATTCGAATCGAATTCGAATAAATTCGATTTAATTCAGATTCTTTAAAAATATGTAAAAACTATCAAAATCAAACATCAATTTTAAAGCAGCCATAAAGCACGATATCACATTAAAAAGTTCTAAATAAAGTACCATAAGTCTAAAATTCAAAACGAGAAGTCGGGAATAACCACTCCACATTACAAGTTAATATTTTTAGGGTTATAAATCTATTGATAGATTTGTTACTTAGGTTTTAGTTATGTGCCATGTAGTGGGTTTGGTAATGGGTAATTTTAATACTTGGAAAAAAAATAGAAAATAATTTATAGTACAGCTTAATAAAAGTTATATATGCATTATATATAAAAATAATAAATAAAAATGTAAAATTTTTATTCGAATTTCGAATCGAATCGAATTTGAAATAATAAATTCGTATTCGATTCGTATTCGATTTACTTGACTTGAATTGAATCGAATTCGAATTCTTGATAATCGAATCGAATTTAAACGAATTTCGAATTTTTCGAATTCGAAACGAATTTTGAACACCCCTAATTAACCCCAATTTTTCCATAGTTTGGACCTAAATCCCGCCTATCTCGATATGTCTACAGCATCTGTATTCAAGCACAAATTACCTTCAATGCCCCCCTTTGAACATCACCAGATATTATTAACATTCAAGAATAAAACTCAACAATTTATATCAACAGTTAAAATTCAAAACTTGCGTACCTTGCTCGAGACAAATAAGAGTCCATCGCTCAATCAAACTCGGGATAGTGCTTGATGGTCGGCCGACAGTTAGTGATGCTCTCCGATGTGAACAGTGGTCGTCGACGGTGGGTGATAGGTGGGAAACGGCGGTCGGAAGTGAATACAGGTGACTTCGCCGGCGAGGTGCTTGCCAGCGGCGACGGTGGAGGTGAAAGGGTGAAAATCGACGGTGATGAATGGTGGTGTATAAGTATGGAAAATGGTGAATCGGAGGTGGCTGAGGGTCAATCGACCGTCGACGATGTTGCTCAGTTGTGGTTGACGGATCTTGTTCGCCGGAGAAGCAAGAGAAGTAGGAGAAAGGGTTTTCAGTTTTTTTTTTGTTTTTTGTTTTTTGTTTTTTTTAATTCTGAGTTATTACGTGAATGAAGGGTTTTATTGAAACGCATGAGCGCGACACGCGGAGTTAACAAAAGAATCCCCCGCGACACGCCTACGGACGGGTTTTCCAGCAGATTGCTTAAATTTTAAGGGTCCATGCCTTATAAATTTTTTGGTTTTTTTTCATGTTTTCACCTGCTTCACCCCCAACCAAGTTTTTATGATAAATGGTCAATAGAAACATACCTGGGGCTCTTTTTTCATAGTGTTCCTTCTCCGAATCATCTAATTCTCCTGAAAACACTTTGAAAATATACCGAAAAATGTGCAAAAATGCTCCAAAAATCGTTTTTTTCGGGCCGATTTTTATGTAAAGTTATAATCAATTTGCCCTATCCCCCAAACAAATGTGCGTTGCCCTCAACTGCACTAAAGCTTAACCAAACCTCGTGGACTTCCCCACACTCGAACGATTGCACGGTTTTGACACAAACTAAACTAAACTAAACTAATACGAAAAATAAAATAAACGACAAACCTTAGGCTGCCTCCTAAGAGCGCTAAGTTTTAGATCTTCAGCCAGATCATACCTGCAATCTTCAAGGTGGTTCAAAGATCGGCTCACCTCCAGACTTCTCTAAATCAATTCGCTTAGCATTTCCACCATCAGGCGGTTTACCTGCTTTTCCTCTTTTCTTCACCTTCACTTTTTCACCGATTCTTCGTTTGTCTCTTGTTTAGACCTGTCAAACTCAACACCTTTCTCATCAGTAGCAACTACTTCATATGAATTATTAATAATTTCGTAAGTAATAGATTTGGAATAAACATTAAAAATCAACTTACGGTTTTCAGAACTCATAGTAATTACTCCCTCTCTGCAGTTGATTTGAACGTTGGCAGTGTTCAAGAACGGACGTCCCAATATTACCTTTTGTTGCTCGTTCGTCCTTGTGGGTGCATAATCCAACACTAAAAAGTCTACCAAATAATAAAACTCACCAAGCTGGATCTTCACATCCTTAACAATCCCACGCGGTTGTTTCCAAGTATCATCAGCTAAAATCACCTTTCTATCAAACTCATGCAATGGTCCGAACTCGTACTGATCAAACAAGCTGCCTGGTAGAATATTCGTGCTTGCCCCATAATCCAACAACGCCTTGTGGATTTTCAGCTTCCCTACCTTAATAGGTACGTGCGGCGCTCCTAATTCACTTTCTTCACTTCCATCACTTATACCTGCAACTACTTGGGAAGAAGAAGTAAGATCTGTATTAACAATGTCAGGATTAGGAATGGTACTTACCGAATTAACCCTCGCGTGATGTTGCGGATTCTTGGTAGTGTCACTCGGTAATTTCCCCGAATCTCTTCTTGTCACACCCCCAAAATCCACCATGCGGAGTATCACCGCTTGGAGGCGTGACATGGCCAGGATCGAGCCACCAATCATATTGAACAACATAATTAAGTAAATCAAACCAACCACAACATAATTGGTGACCAAAAGAAAGTAACCAACCTTAAGTTAACAGCGGAAGCATAAATTTTAAAACCCAAACATAAGTAATAAGTTCATAAAGTTTAAATGTTTAGAACTGGACATAGCAGTCCATATCCCACAACGACCTCCTCCTCGTGCAAGCTCCATAAGCATCTAACGACCTGTAAGGCATGTAACAACGAGTCAACAATAAAGTTGAGCGAGTTCACAGTTGGGTGTTTGTTTTAAGTTGTTTTCGAAAACATGGTTTGTCTTTAGCTGGCTTACTTGCCGTGGGGGTTATCCCATAATTGAAAATATGATTAACCAATTCCTTCTTTCCTAAACCATGACCCGTGGGGGTTTCCCATATTAACCACTAGACCGTTACCATATCGACAACTGACGAACAATAGTCGTGCCCTACGTCAATGTCTATCATCATTGACAGTTTACCATAGTCCATTAGTACACGCCCGTCCGAACGGCACGGTGTGAGGTTTGTTAAACCTAATAGCGCTATTAACTAATGACTCGCTCGCCATTGGCCTCGGCGATTAAGTCGATATAAAATGAGGGACTTAGGTGATAGAGTTTTGTCTAGTAAGTTTTAAGGTTGTTGTCCTACCCAAGGAGGACGAACGTACGTATTCTACCCAAGGAGAATACACATGATTAATATTGGCATCCTACCTATGGAGGATGGAGGTACATATCCTACCCAAGGAGGATATGCAGATTCCGTTTTAGTTCTTTTAATATTGGCATCCTACCTATGGAGGATGGCGGTACATATCCTACCCAAGGAGGATATGTAGGTTCCATTTTAGTTTCTTAACCCATTCCCAACCACCGGGAATCCCATGCCTTAGATGGAGTGTGAACTCACCTTTGGTTGCTCGGTTAGACTCTCAAAAATAGCTAACAGTCAAGGTCGGTCAATCACGTCCTAGTATGATTACCACTTAGTTTATTAGTGACTTCAAATAAGCACGAAGTTCCTACACGCATATATCACATAACATGCATCACTTTAACGGTTCATGCCCATATAAACTTCCCATCTATTCCCGTTCATAAGCAAACATACGACATTGCACATAACACTTTTATTGACATATAACATGTTAGATCCTTCTCAGATAACATAGCCAACATTTAGACATGCATATCACTTGTTATATTGTTTCAGCTTGAACATCCAAAACTGGATTGTTTTCGGGTATTTTAATAAAATAGTTAACTTGATCCAAAAATTCCCAACTTTTTACAGAAGGTCTTAAACGATCCAAATATTATTGTGTAAAAATCTCAGGATCCAATTCATTACCAATATTTTATAAAAATTCATTTACCGGACTGCAATCAGATTCATCACTTTCTGACTGCAGTCCACGGAATAATTCATTTAAAATTCGTCGTAAGTCCGATTGATGAAATTCCAATGGGAGAATTACTACGACATCAGTGATCATCTGCAGTATAAATTTCATGACCTAGTTCTACTCAGGTTTAAAGTTATGATGAAGAATATAACACACGTTTTCTGCAGTAAAAACACAGCTTGAGCTGCTGTCCAAAAACAGACCTTCAAAAATAGTAAACGACCTCGAAAAATTACGATTCCAGTGCCATTTGATCTGTTTTTCGAAAATACATAATTTAGGCTTCAGAAAATCAGTTTTTCGATTTATTATGATCCGTTTACATCCAGTTGAAGTTGGCTGTAAATGTTAATCAGCATGTTCCTTTATAGTTTAAACGTTACTAAATCGTATCAACAAATGTCCTAACAACGGGTCTATCAAGAAATCAATGATCAAATGTCATGCATGCTTTAACCAACCCTAATCCAACAAGATTTCATCTTTATGTAAACTTATGTTCATGTTCCTTGTTCATTTTCTTTTTGTGTTCTTGTGTTAACCATTAAACAACAATCTTTCGAATAGTCAACACACAAGCAACCAAGAGTGTAAACAAAGACTTAAAACTAGCACAAAGGCTAGGGATGAACTTATGAACGAAGGTGATGAAGATGGTGTGAGAAAGCAATGTGTGAAGTTCCTTCAAAACCTCCAAGCTTCAAGCTCTACAAGACTTCTTCTAGCACTTGATCTGAACTTGGAAATGGAATGGATGAATGTTGAAATGGGGGAGGGGGTGGCGGTTATGGTGAGAGCTGAGAGGGGAGAGAGAGAGATGAGGGGTGGTGTGTGAATCTAGTGAAGATATAAAATGAAGATATGAAAAGATCTATGAAGATATGCACAAGATTTATGTAGATTTTTCCTATATTTTGTTCAAGATCTCAAGTAACCATCTACATAAAATATTGAAATAAATTCTTGGTGGGGTCCTTCTACTTGGACCGTAAATGGCATGAGGGGGGGGGGGGGGCTAATTGTAATATTTTGATGGTAATAGGTAATCATAAGTTAAAATCCAAGTATATACTTACATCTATTAGTTAGTTGATATTTAGGGGGTGTTATGGTGTACGGGGATCATGACAAGCCAAGAAATAATTAAACAATGTATTTGACAAAAATTTAGTGTTCCGGGTAATGTCCGGTTGTTCGGTTAGACACCGTTTCGTTAAAGTGTTTAATTATTCCGTAAAGTGTCTTTTATATATATTTTTGTAACACTTTTAATTCCTAACACTTAGGAAAACATTCAGGACCATTTAGTCAATTTTCTGCACAAGACTAGTATGTTAACAAACACATGTAAGTATGACGCAGTAATCAGAATGCGGTTAAGTAATTCAACACAGTCATCACGCACTTTAATTAACATTAATCAATCGTACGGATACATGTAATTATGAGGGTTGTCACACTTCTCACCTCTTTTACATCGACCGCCAGCTGAGCAACTTGCTTTTCTAAGGATTGATATGCTTTAGCTTGCAATTCTTGATCCTTCTTGATTTGTTTTAGCATTTCCATCACTTCATTATTTGAAACTTTGCTTTGATTGTTGGATTTGCTTTGATCTTGGTTTTGTTGGTAGGTCCTTTGATTTCCTGGGTTATAGCCTCCGTGGTTATAATTTTGATTATAATTCGGCTGCCCGGTTTTGATATTGCTGGTTCCCTTGATTTGGTACCTGAAAAGTCGGATTCAACTGATTAGAAGTATTACTGTACCTAAAATTGGGATAATTACGCAAACCTGGGTGATATGTGTTTGAATTCATATCATATCTCTGCTGATCACCATAGACTTGGTTAACTTCCTCGTGAGCTGTACCGAACTGCACCGGGCAATCCTCCCAAACATGGCCTAAATCGCCACACGAATCACAAACCGGATAGGACTGAGCCGCATGTAATGCATCTCTTCCTCCAATACCCTTGAACTTTGCCAATTGGCGTTCCAACGCATTTTTCTCTCTTTCTAACTGAGCTACCCTAGCTGTAGACGTTTCCGTACTAGCCGATGTAGAAACCGGATACTTCTTTCCTCTATCAGATTGAGCCTGCCTTTTCGAATCCGCAGCTACAATGTCTAAATAATCCCAATCATCGTCAACATGGTTTCTCAGAAAAGTACCTCCCGTTGTTGCCTTTATATCTTGCCTATCTTCCTTCGACAACCCGTCATGGAAAGCGGTGATTAACTCCCATCTTGGAATACCATGATGAGGACAATTACGGATCAACTGATTGAACCGCTTCCATGACTCGTATAACAACTCACCCGGAAGTTGTTGGAATTCCCTAAGAGCTGCTTTCCCCGTTTTGGTTCTTTGCGGGGTATAATACTCATCCAAAAATTGTTGCTGCAGCTCTTGCCATGTATGAATACTAGCATATGGCAAAGATGTAAACCAATCCCTCGCAGCATCCTTTAGAGAAAACTGAAATAACACCAACTTAACCTGATCTGACGTGAACCCGTGTCCAACAATCATACTACAAACCGCCTCAAAATCCGCTATGTGTGCATATGGCTCCTCAGTACCTTTCCCGTGAAAGGTAGGTAGCATGTTCAGAATATGTGGTTTTGCTTCAAACGAACGTTCCACATTACCCAGTGCTACTGGCATCACTATTGGTGATGCATGCTCAGCAATCTGTGGTCTGAAGTGACTCTCAACCCCTCGAATATTCGGATCCGGAAATCGAGGATCTCTTTGTCTTTGACGAGGTGCAGCTGGTGCCCTATGAACCTGTTGCGTGGTATGATAAGCATCTACTCCCCGTGGCTGTCTCTGTTGCTGATACATCGGTTGATTGCGATTAAATGCCTGATTTTGGTACCCACCTGGATATCCCATATACCCATCATTTATCCCCCACTCCTCATCTCCGTAACCATCATCCCATGTCTCTGTTCTCGCCCTATTGTCCACTTGCTCAAACATAGCACCCGACCAGTTCGGGTGTGGCACTAGATTCGGTTGATTCACGGTCCGCAAAGGATTGGGCTGTGGTGGTAGTCGGCTTTCAAGAGAATATAGTGGTTCACCAATAACATGAAATTCTCCTGTAGGAGCAGAAGTTGGTTGGGTGGTAATGGGTGGGGTTTGTTGGGTTTGGGTTTGTTGTTGTGGTTCAGATGTAAATGGAGGTGGTGGCATTGGTGGCAATTCAGTAGTCGATGTTTGTTGTTGTGGGGTGGATTGGTTTTCTGATGGATTCATGGTGGTTTGAATTGCTTTTCCTTTCAAGGCTGACCGAAGAAGCAGATTTTGGCGTGCGGTCTTTTCAATTTCAGGATCAAACAAGAGTGGAGAAGATCTTCCTGAAAACCGAGTATGCATGCAAAAAGATCACCTGCACACAAGTAGACAAGAACAAACGCGTAATACCGAACAAAACAAAAATAAACAAAAAGAAATATTTTTGGGTTTTTTAGATTTTTTCAAAAACAATAAGAAAAAACAACTACTACTAAACTAACACTAAGCGCACGAATTCCCCGGCAACGGCGCCATTTTGATGACTGTCGTAAGGGTAAATCAAAAATCTAATTAAACTACGTAGATAGCGTAAGTAGGGTATCGTATCCACGGGGAATTTGTGGTTAGTGTAAAAGAAATTAATTAAAACTAAACTATCTAAATTGGGGGTTTGTTTGTTTAATTGTAAAGAAAACACAATTTGTCACGAAAAGTGTTATCAAGATGAGACGAAGTAACCTCCACCTGGAATCCCGAATACCCGTTTTAATATAAAAATCCGTTTTCTGATTCAAAACACCACATAGACATGGCCTCCGAATTAATGAATTTGATTAGTTAATAGGGATAGTTTTTAAGATTCACTATGCAACCTAATAACCCGTTTGATTGTATCAATTACCCACCAATTTACCAACCCGCTAACAACGCAAGAAAGTTGCCAATACGCTTAATAAACGACAAGTAATTCAAACACATGAAACGTTTACCAATAATCCAACACAAGTGGTCAAGCTGTACCAGTTTACAAGAATAAAAAAAACAAATAATTATGTCAAAACACGTAAACGTTCATCCGGGCGGAAGTCACGAGGAGTTTAGCCACGCATTGTGATCTTTGCCGCTTCGGTTGTCATCCCGATTAGGTTAGACATCATGGATTGGCTTGAGATATGAAGAATGATGATGAAATTCGTCCCTGATGTTGAGTTCAACGGCTGCTGATGAATCGATCCTTAAAAACACAAGTTTTGCCGCTATATATTTCCCATCATAAAGTATGTCGGCTGCCATCGAAATTAATGAAAGGTATATTATATACTCAAAATCATCTTCAGGCCCATTAACGTGTTCTTTGTTTGGGCTGCCAATCAAAACAAAAGTCTACATAGGCCATTTGATAATTAAGCTCATCTTACATTCCCTTTAATTCCATTTGATATCTTTTGGCTAATGATTCTCGAAAAGCCTGCCCAAAAGTGTCAAAATAATTGGCTTTTAGAATTCATGCATATCATTTAATTCGCATGCTACATGTATTAATGACTATAAATATATTATCACATATTATAATACTTTGTAGCTTTTGTTCATATTTAATTTTTTTTTATCTAATTTGATTATTTTAGTTTGTTCTCATTTTGACTCGTATGATAATAAAATCATGTTAAATTAATATCTTTACTCTAATATCGGTATATCTTTATTGGATTTTAAACAAAATATAGTGTACCTAAAACACACCGATCATTTATTCACATTTACTTTTCGTTCCGTTAACTCTTTACATCCTAGCTTTCCATCTGATCATACAATCCGTGATGAGACTTCTATGTTATTCCAGCGTTACACTTCATTCACCAGGCACGCTATTATTATCGTTAGTACTCAATTTCATTGAATGCATGCGTACATACTTTCAAACATACTTATACATATGCCTACGATCACACATAACTACTTACATACATACGTACCTACATACATACGTACGTGCATACCTACATACATACATGCCTACATACATACATACCTATTACATGCCTTCACACAAACCTACATACGTGCATACATTCGTACATACTTACTTGCATACATATACATACACATACTACCTACATACACACCTACATACATACACACATTCATATCTTCACGCATGCCTACATTCGTGCATACGCTCATATACACCTAATTGCATAAATTCAAACATACATTCATTCACACATACAACTTATATTTACACATACATACATACATACATACATACATACATACATACATACATACATACATATGTATCTACATTTCCTAAAACAAGGAATAAATTAGTCATTCTTAGCTTATAAGGGTTTAAAAAACGGTCTAAACGGATTCGCATTGCATAATCAAACAAAATACAAATTTTTCATAAATCTGGAGATCGTGGCGTTGCGCGACGGAAACTTGCCTTCTCCGTCGCGTCGCGCCACCACCCAAAATGATCAGAATGCTTGCAGCTGTTGCTGCATATTCCCAGCATAACTCAGTTTTACGGAAACGAGCATCACTTTCTCGTTTTTGATCCGTTTTACCGGATTCCTTTTCCTACGTGATCGTAATTTAATTCTCCATCACATGGAGTTAACATCCGACATCCGGATTAACAAAATTCTAGACTTTTAAGCTATCGACTTATCACCTTTTTACAAAGTTTTGACCCGTTCATGCATTTATCAAAATTATCTGTTTATTTGACCTCAATTTCTCATGAACCTTATAATTTCAACGTTGTCTATCGTAAAAGATTAAATTCATGGATGTCTTGCATCCTCTTAACCCAATTTCTCTCAAAAGCTTATTTTGACCCGTTATGGGTAATTGCGCATTAAATGATCTAGGACATACACAACCATACTCTCCGCTTTCATACTTGACCAAAACATTACTCTAATCAAATAGCTTGTTTCCAAATGACTTTTAAGGTCGTTTTCCCGATATACCTATCAAGGGCGTTTTTGTTAACTTTGCTCCATCCTTTACAACAAAGAACTTCATTGCATATTTAACCAAACTTACGACATAACTACAACTGTATTCACACGTACCTGGCTCGGATCAAAGCTAAGACCCGTTTTAATACGTCGTCCACTAAGATGCTAGTTAATAGCAACGCAATTCCTTTCGCTATTCTCCCTGTGAATTCTTAATGCTTGACAATACAATCATTAGTCGACATCGTCAAATGGTGATAGCTTCACCATTTGACCCGTTAAGTTTAAATGTCCATTTCGTCCTTGTGTGATTGTAATTATTCCTTATCCCTTCTATGTATCTTATTCTTTCGTTGACTCGTAATCAAAATCACCATAATATCCCTTTACCCCATTTTCTCCTTCAACCATAGTTCTTATCATGGACACATGTTCCGACCCGTATCAATACTTATCGGAACATCGTACTTCATTTATAAACTTACCATATTAATAATCTATACAAGGAATAAGTATTCTACAAGGAGGGTGAAAGCTTAACTTACCTAACATCCGAATATGCTTCCCGTGCGCATTAGTCCCGTTTGACCTGCTTCTTTCCCAAGCTTCCATGTCGCTTATCAAGCATCAACTATCATATATCATTCTCAAGATAGTTAGCTTGTTCATCATTCATCACACAGATCTTATTTCAGAAATTACCATTCAAACTCGAAACATACAAATCTATCAAATCCTAGCCGAAATCCTTTAAACATTTACACACGTATGTGATTTCAAACATCATTAACAATAACATATCAACATATTATACAAAAACCACTTCATAACTACATTGTTAATCACTTACTAGTGATCTAAGCTCAATTATCTCTAATTTCATCGTACCCTTGGTGTGTGTACAACCTTCTAAACATAAGGTACAACTAATTCATGCACAATCTCCTAATTTCATACATAATTCATCAAATCCTCATACTAATTAACATATATCATTCACACATAAACATTCAAACATATTATCATCATATTTCTTTCAATTCTTCTAACAAGACTCCATATTACTCACATAATACATCAATATTCAACAAGAATTAGACATGGATGATGATTCAACTCATCATTCTCACCATAACTAATGGGTTCACCTCTAAGCATCAAATTAACCTAAATAATGCATAACCCATGTTCTATATGATGATTCTAACATATCCTCATGCTCAATTTCATACCAATTCACGATTTACAACATAACCCACTTCGTGGATGCTCACCAATCTAGAATTTAAGACATACCTTATGATCCCCTCGTGTAGGTGATCACAAATTCGTGTCCGGTTCTGAATTTGAGCTTCGTTTATCCTTCCAATTTGATGGATTAGATGAAGTTAGGGTTTTGGCTTCATGAGAGCTCCTGCTCTCTCTAGAACACACGATCGTGTGTGTTTGTGTGTGAAATTTTTATTTATTAATTCAACTTTCAATTTAACCCACTTTAGCCCCTCAAGTTGTCACTAATTATAAATGGGCACAACTTTCATTCCTTTAATTGTTTTTACCATTTTGTTAACTTGGTTAAATAACCTAGTCATTCATTTCTTGATGTACCATACGAGAACATTTAACAATTATAAACATTCGAATTTTGGGGTGTTACAAGTCTACCCCCCTTAAATGAGGTTTCGTCCCCGAAACCTTTCTCATTTCCATTAAACACTTATTATTCTTTCCCCCTTGCTCCATCATCATGACCACTAGCCCACCTCAGTGACAGTCTTCTATTCTCAAGAACCCGTCCCGGAGTTTTTATTAGTGTCGCTTCCACTAATAAAGCTAGCTTCTAACATACTTCATAGCTAATGGTTCATTTATCCTTCTAATACTCGTATATCATGTGTAATATATCATTTCGTTTTCTTGAAACAATTCCCACATCCCATTAGTAACATTCTTTTTCGTTTATTTCTACATTTATCTTATTTTCATCGACCATACGATCTAATTTCGTAATTTATACATACACATCTAAGTTTAATTTTCGATAAATACATCATAATACTAAGTAACCATCCCTTCTCAATTCATGACTATTTATATAATTAACTTCTTTCTAACAAGTCCATACTTTACTTTTATATAACATTCTTATTTCCTTGGTCTGTTTGTACTGGGTCAATATACATACTTCTTCGAACTTATTATCGTACTTACATTCGTATGATTCGTCATAACAGATCTACTATTTCCTAGTCACATATACACGCTTAACTCCAAAGTTAACATCATTCTACGTTTCCTATAGTTATTTGTACTGTACAAACTCTCACGTTACCTTCAAATCATCCCATTCCTTTTACATTACCATTACTCTCATATCATGCATTACTTATTCTACTTACGTAAATGTGCCATTCCAGTTCATCTTACGAGTGTTTAATCAATACCCGACATTTCCGTTCAAAACTTTTGAGATTTACTTTTTAATGACAATTTTTTTTCTCCTTATGTTGAATGTTGAAAATCAAACATCACGTACCACACCCAACCATACCTATTCAACATGAGTTAAATATGTTACTAACCTCGTTTTCATTTCGCAACTCAACGATCCGTAAACCAGGTCAATCTGCTTCTTCACGAGTACTAACCGTACCAGGCCAGCTTTAATTCATCCTTGTAATGGGCTTCCACTCATGCACATTCTTTCACCAATTCGATTGGTTCGATCACATTCATAATTCTACCACTAACATCTACAAAATCGACGGTTAGCACCTTTCATTCAAACATTCTTTACATCATTACCGTATTCTTGCCAAAACTTACTCTTCCCATTCATACTTAGACTATTGTCCGAGTCGTAGCCCGTCATTCATTACGACTCCTGAGAGTCGACTACTAACACATCTAACACATAACATGTTTAAAGCTTCTTTCTTTCGTTAAAATTTAGGTTTGCGTGCCAAACATTATGCTCACCTATAAGTATAAACTTAACAAATCAAATCATTAAGTATATCGGGTTTGAATGGCGATTACCATTTGGCCCGCATGACTCGTTCGTTTCTTTATCCCTTCTTGGCTACAAACATATTTGCTTATATATATATATATATATATATATAGGGGACCGCTAAAATGAAAAGCACCTCTAGTTGTAAGAACCGTGAGAACTACACCGTACGGGGCGAGGTGGACCAATTTTTTTTTCATAAACGTAGATGCGTGTATTATAAACACATTTGTAAAAAAAATTCAAAAAAAAATGTCGTGTGTGTAGTTTTAAGCACCACAAGTTTGCGTTTATGGGTACCGTAAATTTTGTTTAAAATTTACGGTACCCGTAAACACAAACAAAACTACACACACGACATTTGTTTTTGATTTTTTTTTACAAATGTGTTTATAGTACACGCATCTACGTTTATGAAAAAAAAAAGTTTGGTCCACCTCGCCCCGTACGGTGTAGTTCTCACGGTTCTTACAATTGGAGGTGGTTTTCATTTTAGCGGCCCCATATATATATATATATATATATATATATATATATATCTTTATTCACACATATTTATATAAGTTTAAGACATAACTTGGATAATTTTCGCTTTTAAAGAATATTTACTTGCTTAGTCTGTAATTACTTACATATTCAAATATTTTCATTCTTATCATTCATTATGTTTCGAACCCGTCGCGCGGTTTATAATATCTCATTCATACTTTTATTCTTTCTTTGTTTCGAATCCGTCTCGCGGATTCTAACATATCATTCATGCTTTCATTCCTTTCATGCTTCGAATCTGTCTCGCGGATTCTAACATATCATTCATGCTTTCATTCCTTTCATGTGTTGAATCCATCTCGCGGATTCAGACATATCATTTATACACCTCATTTCCTTTAATCCGTTTTACGGATTCAAACATTCCATTCATGCCTTTCATTCCTTGAATCCATCTCGCGGATTCTAACATTGCATTCACATCTTTCATTCTTTGAATCCGTCTCGCGGATTCAAACATTTCATTCATATATTGTTGATCCGTACTTTCTTACGGATTCAACATTCTTCATTCTTATCACTCATACTTTTCACTCTTATGTAGTACTCTCAATTTCCCGAGAGTCTTACTACCCATTTCACCCGCACGCCCATCTGCTACCCAGTTCTACCGGACATACCTGCGATAATTACCACGGTCTCACGAACGTCATATGCTTCTTGCGTACTGGCCAGGTGCGCAATCCACATACTAGTTTCGTGCCTTCGTGTAATTATCTCCTTATGTTCGAGAAATGGGTTTCGGTTTCGTGCAAATCTCTAAAATTTCCCAAAGACCATATCATTATCTTTCGTTTAATAATTGCCCTCCCAAGGAGATTTCTTCCTTTTTCTTTTAACATTGGTACCCATACATATTAATAGTGTGTACCTGGGGTTCATTAGTCTATTTGCATCAATGCCAGCCTTAGTATTCATCCTATTCTGTATCCACGGACCATCCTCTTCAAACACTTATGCTTACCTTGCACATACAAAATCGTTAGTTTCTTTATTCACATGCATAAGCGCATACTTACATTCGCTTCTAACCTTGGATCTTGATCGAGTCTTAGATTGTACGGGCTCCTAATCACAAGAGCACACAGGTTTGAGTTCAAGTACTTACCTTCTGGTGCTTGATTCTCTCAAACCAGGGCTCTGATATCAACTTGTAAGACCCTAACACGTTTTTGACAAAAAGTCGCAGCGGAAGTTTATGCCATAAAATTTCTTTCCTTATAAATACCTTGGCTTACTTAAAATTCCATTTTAACATAGCTCTTTCGCAGAAAGTCATCAATCGACTCATTTACAATTAAAGACATAACATAGGTTTACTACATTACATACTCCAACCTTCCCGTACAATCTGTCTTGTAACTCGGTACCCGATCTCTATTCCTTGATGATCCTCGTTTCTCGTACTACCTGCTCTCACCACATAAAATTCATAACATTAGTATGCATTATAAACATACAAGATTTATTCACATTTACTTTTCGTTCCGATAACTCTTTACATCCCAGCTTTCCATCTGATCATACAATCCGTGATGAGACTTCTATGCTATTCCTGCGTTACACTTCATTCACCAGGCACGCTATTATTATCGTTAGTACTCAATTTCATTGAATGCATGCGTACATACTTTCAAACATACTTATACATATGCCTACGATCATACATAACTACTTACATACATACGTACCTACATACATACGTACGTGCATACCTACATACATACATACATGCCTACATACATACATACCTATTACATGCCTTCACACAAACCTACATACTTGCATACATTCGTACATACTCACTTGCATACATATACATATACATATACATACACATACTACCTACATACACACCTACATACATACACACATTCATATCTTCACGCATGCCTACATTCGTGCATACGCTCATATATACCTAATTGCATACATTCAAACATACATTCATTCACACATACAACTTATATTTATACATACATACATACCTTCATATGTATCTACATTTCCTAAAACAAGGAATAAATTAGTCATTCTTAGCTTATAAGGGTTTAAAAAACGGTCTAAACGGATTCGCATTGCATAATCAAACAAAATTCAAATTTTTCATAAATCTGGAGCCCGTGGCGTTGAGCGACGGCAACTTGCCTTCTCCATCGCGTCGCGCCACCACCCAAAATGATCAGAATGCTTGCAGCTGTTGCTGCATATTCCCAGCATAACTCAGTTTTACGGAAACGAGCATAACTTTCTCGTTTTTGATCCGTTTTACCCGATTCTCTTTCCTACGTGATCGTAATTTAATTCTCCATCACATGGAGTTAACATCCGACATCTAGATTAACAAAATTCTAGCCTTTTAAGCTATCGACTTATCACCTTTTTACAAAGTTTTGACCTGTTCATGCATTTATCAAAATTATCTGTTTATTTGACCTCAATTTCTCATGAACCTTATAATTTCAACATTGTCTATCGTAAAAGATTAAATTCATGGATGTCTTGCATCCTCTAACCCAATTTCTCTCAAAAGCTTATTTTGACCCGTTATGGGTAATTGCGCATTAAATGATCTAGGACATACAAAACCATACTCTCCGCTTTCATACTTGACCAAAACATTACTCTAATCAAATAGCTTGTTTCCAAATGACTTTTAAGGTCGTTTTCCCGATATACCTATCAAGGGCGTTGTTGTCAACTTTGCTCCATCCTTTACAACAAAGAACTTCATTGCATATTTAACCAAACTTACGACATAACTACAACTGTATTCATACGTACCTGGCTCGGATCAAAGCTAAGACCCGTTTTAATACGTCGTCCACTAAGATGCTAGTTAATAGCAACGCAATTCCTTTCGCTATTCTCCCTGTGAATTCTTAATGCTTGACAATACAATCATTAGTCGATATCGTCAAATGGTGATAGCTTCACCATTTGACCCGTTAAGTCTAAATGTCCATTTCGTCCTTGTGTGATTGTAATTATTCCTTATCCCTACTATGTATCTTATTCTTTCGTTGACTCGTAATCAAAATTACCATAATATCCCTTTACCCCATTTTCTCCTTCAACCATAGTTCTTATCATGGACACATGTTCCGACCCGTATCAATACTTATCGGAACATCATACTTCATTTATAAACATACCATATTCATAATCTATACAAGGAATAAGTATTCTACAAGGAGGGTGAAAGCTTAACTTACCTAACATCCGAATATGCTTCCCGTGCGCATTAGTCCCGTTTGACCCGCTTCTTTCCCAAGCTTCCATGTCGCTTATCAAGCATCAACTATCATATATCATCTCAAGATAGTTAGCTTGTTCATCATTCATCACACGGATCTTATTTCGGAAATTACCATTCAAACTCGAAACATACTAATCTATCAAATCCTAGCTGAAATCCTTTAAACATTTACACACGTATGTGATTTCAAACATCATTAACAATAACATATCATCATATTATACAAAACCCACTTCATAACTACATTGTTAATCACTTACTAGTGATCTAAGCTCAATTATCTCTAATTTCATCATACCCTTGGTATGTGTAGAACCTTCTAAACATAAGGTACAACTAATTCATGCACAATCTCCTAATTTCATACATAATTCATCAAATCCTCATACTAATTAACATATATCATTCACACATAAACATTCAAACATATTATCATCATATTTCTTTCAATTCTTCTAACAAGACTCCATATTACTCACATAATACATCAATATTCAACAAGAATTAGACATGGATGATGATTCAACTCATCATTCTCACCATAAATAATGGGTTTCACCTCTAAGCATCAAATTAACCTAAATAATGCATAACCCATGTTCTATATGATGATTCTAACATATCCTCATGCTCAATTTCATACCAATTCACGATTTACAACATAACCCACTTCGTGGATACTCACCAATCTAGAATTTAAGACATACCTTATGATCCCCTCGTGTAGGTGATCACAAATTCGTGTTCGGTTATGAATTTGAGCTTCGTTTATCCTTCCAATTTGATGGATTAGATGAAGTTAGGGTTTTGGCTTCATGAGAGCTCCTGCTCTCTCTAGAACACACGATCGTGTGTGTTTGTGTGTGAAATTTTTATTTATTATTTCAACTTTCAATTTAACCCACTTTAGCCCCTCAAGTTGTCACTAATTATAAATGGGCACAACTTTCATTCCTTTAATTGTTTTTACCATTTTGTTAACTTGGTTAAATAACATAGTCATTCATTTCTTGATGTACCATACGAGAACATTTAACAATTATAAACATTCGAATTTTGGGGCGTTACATCAGTGGGTGAAGTTTCGTAAATTTTTCTAAGTTTTGGGTTAACGGAGACGGTGTGACAACATGTCAAGCAACGGAAACTTACCAAACCCAGCTCGTTCAATCGGATGGGTATCACCCTGTCGGACAGTTGAGCTGTTTTCAGTGAAATTTCATGTTTGACCCGTTAATCGGTCCATTTCTCCGGTGGGAATCAGTCTTCAAGCCGACTCTCAACTAAGGAACGAGTTGAGAGCCCGGTTGAGTCCGATTTCTCCACTGTTTTGTATAAAAACCGAGGAAAAGTTCAGAAATCAGTTTACAAAACGTGAAGTTTATCAGATCCGAGTCGGAAACATGTGAAATTCCGTTAGATCGGGTATAAAGTGTGATAATCCTTTCAATCTTGTATAAAAGTTGTGAAAATCCGCTAGATCTGGAACCATTCTTGGTTAAATGGTGCTCCACAACAGTTTGCATAAGCAACCGAGTGGAAACCACCTTCAAGAGGTCCTAATCAGTTGGTTTTCGGGAAAAAGTCGAAGTGTTCGTGTGATTTTGACGAAGGATATGGTGAAGAAGTGATTAAAGATAAATATTGTACAAGATTTGAGGAGAAATACTTACGAAATGGCTTTGAATGGTGATTAATTTGACTGAGAGTGACTTGAGTGCGTGTGGTCGGATGGAAGAGTGAAATGTGAGAATGAAGGGTCAAGTGTCCTATTTATAGATGACAGTGACAAGGCTAGTCGAATGACCGCGATCGAATGGGGTTAAGTCGGTGGAGAGTGTCAGGTGTCGGATGGCGTTCCGGTCGAATGGCCATCCGGTCGGATGGTCATCCGAGCGGATGGTCATCCGAGCGGATGGTCATCCGATCGGATGTCCATTCGAACAGCCGATTCTCGTTTGTTAGTTTTCCGACTTTGGTTCGTTTTGCGAGCTACGTTAAGTGTTGCGTTTTGTACTATTGCGAGTAACCATTACGTGGTATTATTACATAAATAACACAAAAAGTTTCCGTGTTTCCAGTTCGCGTTCAAGCTAGTTTCTCGTTCAGTAAGTATCAAAGCATAACAAGTGTCAAGTTTCTAGAATATACACATCATTCACATATAAAGCATCACAAGAGTCAAGCATCACAAGAGTAAGGATTCACATCGTTCATATATATAAAGCATCACAAGAGTCAAGATTCATATCGTTCATATATGAGGAGCATCACAATGCATCACATAGAGTGAAAGTTTCACAAAATTTAAGGTTCAAATAGTATTATTTCTCATTATGATTGATCGTCTCGAGCGTAAAAGCATCACAAGGTAGGAAGTATGACGGGACTTGCCGAGACAATAAAAGTATCGAAATGCCGGGCGTTACACATCACCTCCACCATCTATCACCACCACCTGCCGTCGTCACCACCCACCACCAACCTTCGCTGACCATCACCACCATCCTCTACCGCCACCGCTGCCCGCCGCCACTGCCATCGACTACCATCGCTGCCACCTGCCATCGCAAACCATCGCCACCCCGACCACTACCGCCACCCTCCGCCGACCACCACCACCATCCTCCGTTGCCACCACCCGCTACCGTCGACCACTACCACCCATCATCGTCGCCGCCACCCGCCACCACCGACCATCGCCACCCCGACCACTACCGCCACCCTCCGCCGGCCACCACCACCATCCTTCGCGACCACCTCCCGCTACCGTCAACCACCACCACCCACCGTCGTTGTCGCCACACCATCGACCACCATCGCCGCCACCCGCAACCACTGACAACCGCCACCCCGACCAGTATCGCCACCCTCCGCCGACCACCACCACCATCCTCCGCAGCCACCACGTGCTACCATCGACCACCACCATCGCCGCCACCTGCATGGTAACCAAACAAGACTATAGAATATAATGATTCATTTAATTCCTTTCTCCATTCCATTACGTCGTCCATTCTATTCACTCGTCTATTCCATTACGCCATACAAAACACACCCTTAAAGATAAACAAAACCTAATTTCCCATTTATCATGCATGTATAAGGGGACCCAGGGTGGGGGAAAGATTCCCCGTGATAAACAAAGTTCACGCGTCAACATAACCAAAACTCCACCGCCGCCCTTGAAGTTTCACGCGTGGAAGAAATTTCGCGTCATAAATTTGACGCGTTGAACGAATTGAAATCCGAACGTTGCACACTTTTTGACCGTTTTTGACCGTTAATTTCATAAAAAAAACCTATAAACAATCTATATATACTTTACAATTTTTAACCATTTCACCCACACCAAAACACAAACACATATCACACATTCTACAATTTTTATACCATTTCACAAATGGATTTTCCTATGGATTCGATGTTTCCGATGGACATCGATAGCTAGGAGTAGTGTTTCTTTATGTATGTTTTTTTATTGTAGTCTAAAAATATTGAACTAGTATGTTTTTATTTAAATAAAATTTATAATTTATAATTTTTGTGTTTTATTATTAATTTATAAATAAAAAATAAAAAAAGGTCGTGAGTGATGGAATTTGTACAAGTGATAACCATTTCCACTAAAAATAGTTATGAGTACTGGAATAATGGTTGATGACATGGCGGAACTTAACTGAATATTGTGAGTAATGAAATTTTTACAAGTGATAACCTTTAATTAGTAAACCCCATGTACCCCATTTCACACAAAAACGAAAACGAAAGTATAATATGATGAAGCACAAAAACGGTGGCAGGATCGCATGCTGGTTTCAACACAACTTATGCGCGCCACTAACTAACTTACGCCACTGGCGCATTGTAACAAAGATTTTTACGTTACCAAAACTGCCCTGATGAACAACACTGCCAGCCAGCCTGGCATTATATTTCTGAACGTTTGCGTGCTATAAATACACTGCGTGTCTTCTATTGTTTCTGAAAGAGAGAGCATATATCAGAATTTGAAGATTTAGCCAACAATGAGAAGATCAGGTGGCGCTTTATGGATGCAGACAGCGTTGGCGGTCGTTGTGGTCCTGGCCACGATGCTAACATGCGTTGTGTGTAGAAATCCGGTGCGTTACCTCGTCGGCGGTAATGATGATAGGTGGAAACCTAATGTTAACTACACCGATTGGTCGCTTCAGCAGGTTTTCTACGTCGGCGACTGGCTTTGTAATTAACCATCTCTCTCTCTATATATATATCTATATAACTATATAAAGCAAATCTAACGTACAACATGGTAATTTTGCCACGCGTATCAATTATACAGTAATTACATTACTGTAGTACTTTTTTTTGTCAATAGAATGCTAATGGAAACGTGATAGATCTCCTAGATTTAAATGCGTGAAGGGGTAAGGTCCCAAAAACCTCATAAAAAGGATTTGAGACCATACCACAAACCAGCTTTTCAACCCTGCGCGGCCACGCATTGGTCTTACAAAAGGAAGAAAGCAATCAGTAATTTATAGTCGCGCGCCCAAAGGAAAACATAAATCCTTGCGCCTTCTCCCATTAAAAGGATCAAAATCCTTTGTTCAAATACCTCCGCCTAAGTATCCAGACTTGGATATTATTTTACCCAGACTTGGGATTTATTCGTCTGTGTCCACACAGCAATGTGTCACACCAGATTACAGCAGTAATCTTCTAGAAAGAAATACAATCGTGCACCACCCAGACGGTTATAACCGTCTGGACACGTGTCACCACCACAAGCAACCCTGGAATCACAACAAAGGCATGCAATTGGAGAGTAATCTCCACTTAATCACTTTCCACGTGGCAGCCCCCCAGCCATAGATCAAACCACGATCCGTGTGCATTCACATCGGATCGAGACAACTTAACGAAGGATCAAAGAACTTAACGGAAGAAAATATAACCGCTACGGCGTTAGCATCTTCCGTCATCTTTTCAATAACAGGTTTTCCCTCCCAAAACTCCCGGTTATAAATATGAGAACTGTTCAGGTATAAACTCAGATCACACTCACTTCTCAAATACTTTCTCTTCTCCATTACCAATACTTATTCTCATACCGGAGTCGGGTCAAGGAGAGAACCCTCTTCTCCCCTTGACGAGGCTAACGGTGTTCTTTTTTGCAGAACCACCGGAGAAGAAATTCAACTGCAACTGAATCAACCGAGGGAGAGCTAACCCTTTTATGCGGATTCAAACCCTCTAACTATCTCGGTTCCGACCATTTAGTTAGTGTTTCTTCAATGCGTTTTTTCGAAGTTTTATCGCAAGCGTTTGAATGTTCATCGGCTGGCTACTTTATTCATTTATTTAGTTTCTATTTAGTAAATTATCTAAAGTTTACGTTTAGATTTTTTGCTGATAGCTATGTTAAAGTGATTCATCTGTTCTAGTTAAATTATTCATGATTATATAGTTCGGATCTTGTGTTTAAAGTAACATCTATTGTGGATTTTGTTTTTGGTAACCATGTTTTCGAAATTTCATAGCATTTTTGAACGTTACGCGACTACTCTAATCAAATTTGTAGTTCGGAAAATTGTCGAACTAGACATGTTGACTTTAAAATTTAGTAAACATGGAAATTGTGGCGGCAAACAAGCGTCGCCAGCTAAGACGCCTAGGAATTAGCCTAGCACGTAAACTCTCGTAAGTCGTAAAGCACACGTGAACCATTCAAAGGGCAACACGTGTAAAAGTGGGGGCTAAGCTTTGCTGGCAGATAAAAACAAGGGCTGAGCCTTAGCTAGCAGTTAAATATTAGCCGGACTTTACACGTGTATTGATTTATTTGGCTATTCTCGTGGGTTAAGCCTTAGACGGCACCTAAATTTATGTGGTTATGTTTATTTAGCGTACTAGATTGGTTAGTTTAAAATGTCTATTTTTATAATGTTTAATAGTCAATGCCTATTTTGTTAAAGAAAAAATGAGTCAAACACATCTATTATTCACGATTTTCACTTTCTAGTTTCTATATAGTAAATTATCTGCGGTCAATTTTGAATTTGTTCATATATTTTGGTGATAGATAATTAGATATGATAAGGTAATTAATTCGTATCTTCATCTATTCAGATCTCGTGTTTAAACTAAAATCAAACCTATTACAGATTTCGTATACGATAAGAACTTGTACAACGTGTTGGAGGTGAACGAAACAAGCTACAGGAACTGCAGTGATCAAGGATTCATCTTAGACATCACGAGAGGCGCAGGGCGTGATGTGTTTAAGCTCACTCAACCGAAACGATACTATTTCCTTTCAAGTGGAGGTTACTGCTACAATGGAATGAAAGTTAGCATCAATGTGGTTGAATTCGTTCCTGCTCCTCAAGGTTCTGAGTCCAATAGTGTTTCTAGTATGATTAGATGCATAAATCCGCTTGTTTTGTCGACTGTGATCGTTGTTTGGGCTGTTTTGGTTCGTAATCAAGGTTTCACTGTAATTCGCGCTTAATGTTTAACGCCTGATGTATGGATTTGAGTTCTTGATTGTTTTGATGTATGGATTCGAGTTCTTGACGTGTTCCTCAAGTTTGTGATAGAGATTGTAAGAACTCATATTTTAAGATCTTTATATTATTTAAGTAATAATTTTATCAGAATAACGTACTCTATATCATGTTGATTACTTTGGTCTTGCTATAAGAGCGTGGGGTATTGTGGGGCTTGAGTTGGGTGCATGAGTTGACACGTGGAGTTCGAGCCCCCCCACCGCCTAGTGACGTGTCCGTGAGGTATGGCGGGGCATGGGTGCACCAAGTGGGTTGACAGGTTATTAAATATATATATATATATATATATATAGGGTTGGGTTCATTTCAGAACTCTAAATAACTACAGAACTTTCAGAACTCCTAATAAACAATCATTTTATATATAAGTTTTTGTATTTAGGATCTTTTTATCATCTATTATATGTATTTCTTTGATTACATACATGTTAAATGTAGTTTACATATGTTTAATTGCCAAAATTATATATATTTGTCATAGCTAATTACATATATGTAAAAAAACTAGTTTACATGTGTAATTGTAAAATTACATATAAAAAATGATAAAATTACTCTTAACATGCATGTAATCGTAAAAATACACATAATAAATGATAAAAATATCCTAAACATAAAAATATATAAATTAAAAGATTGTTTATTAGGAGTTCTGTGAGTTCTGTAAATGTTTATGGTTCTGAAATGATCCTGGCCCTATATATATATATAGGGAGAAGATCATGCGAGAACCACCTCTTATTGCGAGAACCGCGAGAACCAATGTGAACACAACCAAAAATGCCTAAAAATAGTTAAAAATCACACAAAATTTTTTTTTTTTGAATTTTTTAATATTTTTTATAAAAAAATCGCTACTTTTCGAAGCAAAAAAAAAAAGAAAAATTTTTTAATTTTTTTTGGCTTCTAAAAGTAGCGATTTTAACATAAAAATATTAAAAAATTCAAAAAAAAAATTTTAGATTTTTTTTAGATTTTTTTAAAGATTTTTTTAGGTTTTTTTGGGGGTTTAGTTTTTAGCATTTTAGCTTGGGGGGGGGGGGGGGGGTTTAGGTTTTTTTTTTTGGGGGGGGGGGGGGTGGGGGGGTTTAGGTTTGGGGGGGGGGGGGGTTAGGTTTTTTTAGCTATTTTAGGTTGTGTTCACATTGGTTCTCGCGGTTCTCACAATAAAGGTGGTTCTCGCATGAGCTCATCCCTACATATATATATATATATATATAAATTTAAAACCCAAGGCGAATAGGAGGCCGCCACATCAAACCCAAGTCCGCCCCGCGCCCGGCTTCAAACCCAAACACCAAGGGTCACGCCCCAACCCAAGCCCCAAGGGGTGGTGACTTAGGCGTTTTCCTAGGGCTGGCAATTTTACACGAATACACGAATACACGACACGAACCTACACGACCTTAACATGTATGTGTATGACCTTAACAGGTAACAGGTACTAAACAGGTAGACACGAAAATACCTGTTAATTTTCGTGTCTAAACAGGTAAGATACCTGTTTACCTGTTATATATCTGTTAAGACATGATAAGGATTTAATTTTAAATTTTTCATTAAATAAAAATACATGATGTACCCTAGTCGCCTACACCGTATCACACTATCACTGATTCCTTATGTTATTTCCTTCATTAGTTCAAAAAAACATAAAACCCTAATACCTAATCTCTCTCAACTCTCTCAAAGTAGCAGCCGACATCATCAAGAATTCAAGATCCACCGCGACATCATCAAGATCCATCGCACCGGCATCAAGTCATCAAGATCCTCCTCTGTCAGCCTGCATCCACCGCCGCACAGCACTCCGGCAGTTCAAAGTAAGCTAGATTCGCACATTGTTCAGTTAGATCCGCACATTGTTCAGTTAGATTCACATTCACACATTGATATTTTTGTAACTGTAGTTTCGAGTTGTGATGTTTATGATTGAATCGTTAGACTTGACTGTTTGTTAGACTTGAGTTGTGATGTTTGTTAGACTTGAGTTGTGATGTTCAGTTAGACTTGACTTCATAGTTTCGAGTTGTGATGTTCAGTTAGACTTGACTGTTTGAGAAGAAGTTTGAGTTGTTGTTTTTAAAAAAAAAAATCGCTTCAGTATGTGTATCTGTTTGTGATCTGGACTGTTTCTGTTTGTGATCTGTATCTGTATCTGTTTGGAACAAATAACAGTATGTGATCCCTCGTTCCCAAAAAAAAACAAAAAATAACAGTATGTGCGCTGGTTTGGGTATTTTGAATAAGAACTGCTGATTAAAATTGAAGTCGGATACTTTTAGAATAAGATTTAGGGATTATAAAACGATATTTTGTATTTAAAATATCTTATTCGCAATTTTCTGTGTGCAGGGAATGTCATCTCTTTCGTCCTGTTCATCTCACCAGCGTAACTTTCTTTTCTTTTGTTCATATGTTAGATACAGAAGTGATAAACTGATAATGGCACTGGTCTAGTGTTGGAGCTCATCTATCTTAGTATATTTCTCAATTTTCATATATGGCAAAAATTCACACAGGGTATGCACTTGCTCATAATGTCTTAACTGTTTGCTGGTTTTCTGTTCAAGTGTTCATATAACATATCTGATATTCTGATCTGCAGAAGAAGATCACACTCTTTTTAATTATCGAGGTCGGCTTCCTTGGAATTGTTGCGGGTATTGATTTGAATGTATTCCACACTCATAAGTCTCGGTCCACTTTCGTGGGCGTGTTTTGTGTGGTGTTTGGTGTCGCCATGTACGCGTCTCCTTTAACTATCATGGTGAGTTTTGCGTTTTGTTACCTTTTTTCTTCATGTATTCAATAGATGGGAATGAACATTACTAACCGATCGTTACATGTGTTTGTGTGAAAATCAACAGTGGAAAGTGATCAAAACAAAGAGTGTTGAGTTCATGCCATTACCACTTTCAATAGCTGCTTTCTCGAATGGATGCTGCTGGACAGCATATGCTCTCCTCAAATTTGATTTAGCTATTTTGGTAACTAAAACTTAATCTTTAATTATTGTTAAATCGTTAGCCTAAATCAATACAATTATGTGCAGGTTTGAATTGTTGGAATTAAAGATCTAAGAAGAGAACCATGGGAACTTGGAAACTTTGAACTTGTTTTTAATGGATGTATTGAATTATTTAAGTCTTTTGTGATTTACCGTTTATGGATTTTTGTTTTAAACTTGTTAAGTATTCGGTATTTTGTGGATTATTTAAGCTGTTTGTGAACTTTTGGCGAGTTTTGTTTCACTAAACAGGTTCTAAATATGTGATTATTTTAGTGTTAGTTAACAGGTATTAACAGGTAATTTTCGTGTATATCGTGTCGTGTTCGTGTTTGAAAAAAAGGACACGAAATCTTATCGTGTCGTGTTCGTGTATGGCCTTTCGTGTATCGTGTCTTATCGGGTACGGGTATACACGATATGCCAGCCCTACGTTTTCCCCCAACCCACGCCCCAACCCAAGCCCCATACCCCACAGTCTAATAAAGTTTTGAAATAATGAAACTATATCATTGTACATTTTTTTTTTTTTGTGATGGAATATATATGCAGTTAGCAGCTAAAAAAAAAACTTAAATGTATACGTGCACATATATAATAGTTTAATTTATGGTATTATTTTATATAAGTTTTGTAATTGATATGAATATGTTTTATTTTTTTATAGTAATTATAATGACTAAATGCACACTTCATTTTTACTTTTCATACGTCCCTTCTAAAAGTATCATTTTAAAACTTTTTAAGTTCCACCTTTAAAAAATCCATTACTCACACATTTTACACAAACAATTCACAACCAATATTTTTAGTTTCAGTGTTGGCTGTGGATTCGAATCCTGGATCGATTCCTTCATAATAAGTTGTACTTAGATTCAGTCGAGTTTGTATGGATTTTTGAAAACTTTCCGAGAGTTGAGAAGTGAAATGACTATCTCGATCAGATACAATGGATATCGGGACTCTATGTAACGAGACTATTTCATCCACATACAACTTAACTAAGCGTTTTATACAAATGTTTCCTTCATTGGTAGGAATTGAGCTGACTCGATTAGTCGATCCACAATCACCCAGATTGTGTCATTAGGATTTATTGTTTTGGGAAATTTGGTAACAACACCCATTTGTTATCAATCCGATTTCCATACTGGCATTTCTGATTGTTAAAGTGAACCTAAAGGTTTCTAATGTTCAGTTTTAACTTGCTAAAAGATTAAATACTTAGAGACATAACTTGCTACATCTTTTTTCATTCATGTCTATCAGGAATTCTTATTCAAACCTTGATACCTCTTATCACTTCCACGATGCATCATATACTTAGTTTGATAAGCTTCTTCGAGAATCCTTTCTTGTAGGTTTCCTTGAATAAGTATTCAAATTCTCCTTGGATTATGATCACTTCTCCCGTTGGCTTACGAATCTCAACAAAATTATGATTACTTAAGATTTGAGCATGATTGGATGTTAATCATCCCATTTCTAACACTATATCGAATCCAACGAGGTTCATATGAAGTAAAGTAGCACTAAGTTTGTATCCTAGCAATTTCATCTTTTCTCCTCGAAGTACTTCACAAATATTGGTGGGGTTCCAGACTTGACTACGTTTGATTTAAAAAGTGATTGATTGCTTGACATAACTTAGTATTTATAAAACTTTGGTTCGCACCAAGTTAAATAATACTTTAGTGTCAACATCAACTACAACAAATGTACCAACAATCACCTCAGGAATCATTGTTGCCTGTTATGCTGCGAGAACAATGCCCTCGCGTTCTTCTTGGGATCTTCGGTTGTTTTCGTCCTGTTTTCAGGTATCTGTGTCAGTTTCAGACAATCATGATGAATATTGTAACAACTCTCATCAAAAGTCCTATTTATTATTTTATTTTAAACAATAGGAAACCCTAATTGAGACCCCCAAGTAATTCTGCATAACCCCTAAAATTTTCAGAACAATCGGAATCAGGATCAGGGCCCCTAAAACTCAGGGGGGTAAATTCCCGTTAGTATTATCTAAACAATTTTACGTGTAAAAAGAATTCGAACGAACGACCAACTCACCTGAGCTACTGGGACACGGGGCTACCCTATGCTAGGGTGGTACCCCTCGCGCCACGCGAAGGCCCCTCACGCCACGCGAGGGCGCCCTTTTTCCAGTATATATAGTAGACATTGGCACTTGCAATTACGCGTTGGTTCGACTTTAAAATTCGATTCATGCACTGAGATATCGTCCAAATACTACAGAAACACACACATAACACGAATTCTGCCGCGATAACAGGGTAATAACTCGATCGCTACTATGATTCAATGTCCGATCGATGAAAACTATCCAATGGATGTTTAAGTGCTGCCCAAATTAGGGTTATGCTTTGTCATTCGTCGTGAATTCGATGGATGTTTAAGTATCGCGCTTTGTCATTCGTTGTGAAGGTTTTCATCTCGTGAGTTATCGTAAATGCTGTATTAGTTACTAACCTAGTTCGTGTGCATTGTTATTTAAATTAGGTTATCAGGCTAATCAGTAGGCTAAACTCTGCCCGTGTAAATCTGCAATGTGAGTCATTCTCTTTTTACCAAATTGCTTTCAAAATCATATTTGTTTTCAAAGTTATAATTACAGGGATTAAGTCTTTGTAGTCTTCAATTATAGCCGGTATGTGGGGTTTTGTATACAATACTTGATAACCGTCACCATTGGACAACGGGTTAGCCAAGGGGTGATATGACCATAATCACAGACACCATTGGACAACGAGATAGCCAATAGGTGGTCGAGTGATAAAAACCGTGGGTAGATGGTTGATATGTATAAACATTGTAATCGCTTTTAATACTGTAAATTATAACAACGTGTCGTAAAAAGAATGATTCACCAGTATTTCCCCGCTGACAAAACCTTTTTCAAACATGTTTCAGGTGATCTGTTGTGATCCAGGAAAAGTGTCATGAAGCACTACAAGCTTAAGGAAGTGGCTCAATATAAATAAGAAACATGTTTTGTAAAATAAGGATTTCCCAGTGAAATCACTTTATTGTAAACTACCGAGGTTTTATTCCGAATTATGAAATAAAATAATCGGGCATTTTTAGTTTTAAAAGATCCTACTAAAATATTCCGCTGTCATAACACCCGTCTAATTTTTTTACTTGAATTTAATAATGATTCATACCATTTTATATAAATGATGTCTAAGTTATAACTTAGATTCCATAAGTAAGGTTCAAAAGTAGCAAAACATTAGTCAACAAACGACTAATTCAAAACATTCAAAAGTTGTTTAGTAATTTGTCTACAACCCATAAACATAGTCTATTAAAGATTTAGATATCGCGGAAGCTTCAAAAGTTGTGGTTCTTCGACATTTGCTTGACCGTCATCCGTAAGTTCACCATAGTCACCTAAGGTCAAAACCATCCAAAATGTTAGTTTGACAATGAATTGGATCATACAAACAAGTTCTAGCATCAAAACAAGAGAAACCAAACAAATTTTCAGAAGTTACCCTGTCGCGTGTCGCGGCAGGTTCCACTCGATCCGTCGCGTACCGCGGCGGCTCTCGCGTGTCGCGGCTGGTCCTTGTGATCCTGCCGTGTGGCGCGGGAGAACCGGTTTTCCAGCAGATGCAGGTTTGTGACCTGCATTTGCTGCCAGCTCTGGAAATTCTGAATTTTAACTTCAATTGACCATAACTTTTGACTCGTAACTCCGTTTTAGGTGATTCTTTTTCCTATACGTCTGTAAATTCATTACCGACGTGCCTATTACAATTATCATACCAAAAAATTTATTTACGGACCGAAAGACTAATTGTCATTATGCATTTATTCGACCCACTATAACTTTACTTAATTTGCTAGTATTTAACTAGTAAACCTAAGGCGCTTATTACCCAACTTCCGGGGCTTATTATCACCGGCACTTCCTTACCAAACCTATGGCTTCATGTTCTTGTGACCATTATCGCCATCGCTATCTACTTAAGATATTAACACTACAATGTACACCATTATTCGACCCGTTTGGCTCATTTACGGAACCCTCCATTTTGATGACTACCAAAACGATTACAAACCAATTCTTAACCTACAGATTTAAGTAACGAACATGGTCGCTACAATCAACACAACTTTTATTCTACAATATAACCGTACATAATTAAATAGCAATTCACTTAATGTAACGGGTCAAGTTACATACCTTCAATGCACGCCTTTCAAACGCAAGTCGCCACCGGCTTGTCCACTTGACGATCCGGTATCTTTTCCTATAGAGTTCAATCATGACATGTTTAGAACTCCTTTTTAATCATATGTCGCATAAATTGTCCAAGCATCACAATTATGCGTTTTAGCTTAAAAATTCAGTTTCAAGCCTTCTTTGAGGCATTTCTACGAACACAAAAGGGGCAGAATTTTATATCTTTTATATTCAAATTCATGGCTTGTTACTTAGCCTAGATTAACATGAATTGAGCTACCACATATATAATCAAACATCATATTTTTCAGAAATCAGTTTCTATGAATCAAGTTACACTAGAATAGCCTTTTAAACCCTAGTGTTCATCATTTTCTCACAAAACCCATGAACCACCTTTAAGGTGTTCATGAAATTTTCTGAATTTTGACATGATTTCACATGTTGTTGCCTAGGTTTTACTCCTAGACACTATATCATCCCTATTCTACCCAAATAGCAAACATGCAACATAAATTTTCAGATTTCCCAATTTCATGAGAATTTCAAACAGAGAATTTACACCAAATTTTACATACCTTGTAACCCCCTTGTGATGAGGATCACTAATCTATATTTGGATTTTGATTTGGGACAGAAATTAGCCTTCAATTGATCAATTTTGCGCTGAACTAGGGTTTTGAGGAGGAGCTTGTGTCGCCCCTGTCTCCTGGTCGATCTCCACCAAACACAGACAAGGGTGTTTGTGTTTTATTTAATTTGTTTTAAAAAATATTAGTTTTCAATTTAACACCTTTGGCCCTCCTACTTTCATTCTTTATTTGTTTTCACCCTTAACTACTCTTAAGTCTTTAACTAACTAGGTTAGTGTCATTCCTAGTTAGTTTATCTTACTAATTTATTTGCAAACTAATTGCAATTTAAGAAATTTGTATTTTCGGGATGTTACAAGTCCACCCCCCTTAAAAGGGGTTTCGTCCCCGAAACCAAAGTACGTACCAAATAAAGTAGGGTAGAGACGTCGCATCTCCTCCTCGGACTCCCACATAGTGTCCGAGCCTTTCCTATGCTCCCACTTGATCTTGACTTGATCGATTTGCTTGTTTCGTAAATGCTTGACCTTTCAATCTAAAATCTCCACTGCTCTCACCGCATAATTCAGGCTATTATCCACTTCGATATCATCGTAATGGATATAAGTTGTTTCGTCTGCTAGACACTTCCGCAATTGCGACACGTGGAATGTGCCATGTATCCCACTTAACTCTTCCGGTAGTTCAAGGCGATAAGCCACCTTACCAACCCGTTCAATGATTTCAAATGGCCCGATAAACCTCGGGCTTAGTTTCCCTCTTTTTCTGAATCTAATAACGCCCTTCCATGGGGAAACTTTCAGCATAACCATATTGCCTATCTGAAATTCAATCGGTATTCGTCTTTTGTCGGCATATGACTTCTGTCTATCTTGGGCTGCTTTCAGATGAGCTCGCACCACTTCGATTTTCTCATTAGTGGCCTTAATTATGTCTGTATGTGCCAATTCACGTGGTCCCACTTCACCCCAACACACCGGGGTTCTACACTTTCTACCATATAGCATCTCATAAGGTGCCATGCCGATACTCGAATGGTAACTATTGTTGTAGGAAAATTCGGCCAAAGGTAGATAAACATCCCAACTTCCACCGAAGTCGATGATACATGCCCGTAACATATCCTCTAGAGTCTGTATAGTTCTTTCACTCTGCCCAACCGTCTGAGGATGGTAAGCGGTGCAAATGAAGAGTTTCGTTCCCATCTGTTCTTGAAAATCTCGCCAAAATTTTGAAGTAAACCGGGTATCTCTATCCGACACAATAGATACCGGTACTCCATGACGTGCCACTATTTCGTTTGTATATACCTCGGACATCTTTTCCGAAGTATATGTTTCGCGTATAGGAATAAAATGTGCACTCTTCGTCAATCTATCCACGATTACCCATATGGCGTCGAATCCCCGAATCGTTTTAGGTAGCTTGGTCAATAGGTCCATAGTGATATGTTCCCATTTCCAAACCGGAATCTCTAAAGGTTGCAGTTTCCCATAAGGTTTTTGGTGCTCCGCCTTGACTTGTAAGCAAGTCAAGCATTTCTCCACATATTTCACCACATCCCTCTTCATTCCGGGCCACCAATAATTTTGTTTCAGATCGTTATACATCTTGGTCGCACCCGGATGGATGGAATAACGGGACTTGTGAGCTTCATCTAGTAGAAGCTTTTTAACTCCACATGTGTTAGAAACCCAAATTCTATTGAAACGTGTTTTCAAACCGTGGTTGCCTAGTTCGATATCTTTAACTTGGCCAACAATCCTTTCCTTTCTCCAGTTTTCCGCATTTACTGCTTCATCTTGTGCCTCTCGGATTCGTTCAAGTAAGCCCGAGGTCACAATGAGCTGCAATGATTGTACTCTATCGGGACATAATCTGCCTTTCTGCTTAGGGCATCCGCCACCACATTTGCCCTTCCGGGGTGATAGTGTATTTCACAGTCGAAATCTTTCACCGTTTCTAACCATCGCCTTTGTCGCATATTTAACTCCTTCTGACCGAAGAAGTATTTTAAGCTTTTGTGATCGGTGAATATGGTGCACTTTACTCCATATAAATAGTGCCTCCATATTTTTAATGAAAATACCACTGCAGCCAACTCGAGATCGTGCGTGGGATATTTCTTCTCGTGTATCTTCAATTGCCTCGAGGCATAAGCTATAACTTTGCCCCGTTGCATCAAAACGCATCCGAGCCCCGATAGTGAAGCATCCAAATAAACCACCAAGTCTTCGGCTCCGTCCGGCAAGGTTAGTACCGGAGCTTGAGTTAATTTCACTTTTAGCGTTTGAAACGTTCTTTCTTGATCGACACCCCAAATGAACTTTTCTTCCTTCCGGGTTAGCTTTGTTAGCGGCGACGCAATCTTGGAGAAATCTTGAATGAATCTCCTATAGTATCCCACAAGCCCCAAAAAGCTTCTAATTTCCGAAGGGTTCCTCGGGGGATTCCATTTCGACACAGCCTCGATCTTTGACGGATCTACCAATACTCCATCGACACTTATGATGTGGCCGAGAAATTGCACTTCTCGTAGCCAAAAGGCACACTTAGAGAATTTCGCATACAACCTCTCTTGTCTAAGTGTCTCTAACACCTCTTGTAAGTGGTGTGCATGTTCAGCTTCGCTTTTCTAATACACCAAAATATCATCGATAAACACGATGACTGATTTATCCAACATTGGCTTGCAAACCCGGTTCATGAGGTCCATGAAAGCTGCGGGTGCATTTGTCAGCCCAAATGACATCACGAGGAATTCGTAATGTCCGTATCGCGTGCGGAAAGCCGTCTTCGGCACATCTTCCTCCTTGACCTTTAATTGGTGATACCCCGATCTAAGGTCAATTTTTGAAAACCAGTTCGCACCTTGTAGTTGGTCGAATAAATCATCTATCCTCGGAAGCGGATATCGATTCTTTACCGTGAGTTTGTTTAACTCCCGGTAATCGATACACATGCGCATGCTTCCGTCTTTCTTTTTCACGAACAGTACCTGTGCGCCCCAAGGAGACACACTCGGCCTTATGAATCCTTTATCAAGCAGATCTTGAATCTGGGACATCAACTCTTGTAATTCTGACGGCGCGAGTCGGTACGGTGCTCTAGCTACGGGTTTTGCGCCCGGAATCAATTCGATTCCGAACTCTACCTCCCGTTCAGGTGGCATTCCCGGTAAATCGTCCGGAAATACATCTTCAAAGTTACATACCATGGGTACGTCCCCAATCTTTGGTAGTTCTTTCTCGGGCTCATTTGCGTATATCATAAATGCTTTACATCCATGCCTCATGAGCTTGTGAGCTTTCATCATCGAGCATATTATAGGATTGTGTCACGGCCCCCGACCCGGTTTGACCCGTTTCTGGAGCCGCGAGACAGAAAATCCCGTGGTATTTATTTAACAGCGGAAGTTTTCTTCAGGATCTTTTTAAAACTGAAATTTCCCGATTATTTTATTTCACAACTCGGGATAAAACCCAGTAATTTACAATCGTATGATTTCAATGAGAAATCTTTATTTTACAAAACATGTTTCTTTATTTTATATTGAGCCACTTCCTTAAGCTTGTAGTGCTTCATGGCACTTTTCCTGGATCACAACAGATCACCTGAAACATGTTTGAAAAAGGTTTTGTCAGCGGGAAATACTGAGTGAATCATTCTTTTTACTAAAACGACCCGTTTGTTATAATTCACAGTATTAAGGGAGATTACAATGTTTCAGATATCAACCAACTACCCACAGTATTTGTCACTCGACCGGATCTGTGACTATGGTCATATCACCATTGGCCACCCGTTTGTCCAATGGCAAAGATTATCAAGTAATGTATACAAAACCCCACATACTGGCTGTAATTTGGTGATTTCATAAACTTAATCCCTGTAATTATAACTTTGAAAATAAACATGATTTTGAAAGTAATTTGATAAAAAGAGAATGACTCACATTGCAGATTTAATTGAGCAGAGCCTAGCCTAGCCTACTGATTAGCCTTTTGACCTAAAATAATAATGTGCACACGAACTCGGTTAGTAACTAATACAACATTTACGATAACTCACGAGATTAAACCCTCACATGAATGACAAAGTGCGATACTTAAACATCCATTGAATTAACAACGAATGACAAAGCAATAACCCTAATGTGGGCAGCACTTAAACATCCATTGGATAGTTTAATCTATCGGACATTGAATCGTAGCAGCGATCGAGTTAATACCCGGTATTGGAGCAGCGCCTCGCTAATTAATTACTATTTTCGACTTCAGAGTGCTATCAATTCGTTTTTACGAAAATATTTTGACACCAGTGGATTGTGCAAGTGACGGGCTATTTATAGGTGAAATTAGGGTTTCACGCGGCCCGCGTAAACCCTTAGCCTAACCTTACGCGGCCCGCGTAGCCGCCCAGTCTACGAATAGGCTTGACCAGTCACGAGTAGGTTAGCCAGGTGGTTGCTACGTGGATCCGGAACACTTATCCGGTCAACACAGGTTTGACGCGGCCCGCGTAAGACCTAACTTGTCTTTTACGCGGCCCGCCTGAAACCTAGAATTTTGTTTTTTCTTGCTTTTTAATGTAGGATAAGGTTTCAGGGGTTCGTGTTTATACTTACGGGTATTTTTCTAAGGCAGTTTTGAGAGTCCTTACATTCTCCCCACCTTATTTAGAATCTCGTCCTCGAGATTCATTGGAATAAGTGAGGATACTTTCGCTTCATTTCTGATTCCAACTCCCAAGTGTATTCAGGTCCTCTCTTTGAATCCCACTTGACTTTGACAAGTACTAACCGTTTGTGTTTGAGAAATTTCACTTTTCTATCTTCTATCTGAAGAGGTTTCTCAACAAATTTTAACTTTTTGTTTACCTCTATATCTTGGAGAGGTATTACCAAAGATTCATCTGATAAGCATTTCTTGAGATTGGATACATGAAATACATCATGTACTCCAGCTAACTCTTCTGGTAGTTGTAAACGATAAGCAACTGGTCCTATACGTTGGATCACCGGAAATGGTCCTACGTACCTTGGACTTAGCTTTCCTTTCTTACCGAATCTAACAACTCCTTTCCAAGGAGATACTTTCAATAGTACTTTGTCTCCAATTTGAAATTCCAACGGCTTCCTTCTATTGTCTGCATAACTTCTCTGACGATCTCGAGCCATCTTCAGACTTTCCTTGATTTGAGAAATTTTGTCGGTCGTTTCTTGCACTATCTCAGGACCTGATAATTGACTTTCTCCTATTTCTGCCCAACAAACTGGAGTTCTGCACTTTCTTCCATATTGTGCTTCAAATGGGGCAGTTTCAATGCTTGAATGATAACTATTGTTATAGGAGAATTCAATTAAAGGTAAATGGTCATCCCAATTCCCACCAAAATCTATTACACATGCTCTGAGCATGTCTTCTAGAGTTTGTATCGTCCTTTCACTTTGCCCGTCTGTTTGTGGATGATATGCAGTACTCAGATTTAGTCGAGTTCCCATTGCTTCTTGGAAACTAGTCCAGAAATGGGAAGTGAAACGACTATCTCTATCTGATACAATGGAGAGTGGAACTCCATGTAAGGATACGACTTCATCTACATACAACTTTGACAATCTTTCCATGCTAAAGGTTTCTTTCATTGGTAGAAAGTGAGCTGATTTGGTTAATCGATCCACAATTACCCAAATCACATCATTACCTTTTCTGGTTTTGGGTAACTTAGTAACAAAATCCATTGTTATGAGTTCCCATTTCCATACAGGCATTTCTAATTTTTGTAGTAGACCTGAAGGTTTCTGATGTTCGGCCTTTACTTGTGAACAAGTAAGACAATTAGAAACATATCGAGCTATATCCTTTTTCATTCCTATCCACCAAAAGTTATTCCTTAAATCTTGGTACATTTTATTGTTTCCAGGGTGCATGGTATACCTAAACTTATGGGCTTCTTCTAAAATCTTCTTTCTTAATTCTCCCTGCTTAGGTACCCAAATTCTACTTTTGTGGAATCTCCAAATTCCATCAGCTCCTTGTTCTAATTCTTTTATTCGTCCCTTCATTCCTTCAGCATCATCCTTGATTGCTGTAGTTTGAACATTCTTCAATTGTTCCATTAAATCTAATTGTAGATTTAATCTAAGAGCACGAATTCGTCGCTGTTTCTCATGGTATTTACGACTTAAAGCATCTGCAACTACATTTGCCTTTCCTTCATGATATTGAATATCACAGTCGTAATCACTTAGGATTTCCATCCATCTCCTTTGCCTCATATTTAACTCTTTTTGCCCAAATATATATCTTAAACTTTTATGATCTGTATAGACAATAAACTTACTTCCGTACAGATAATGTCTCCAGATTTTCAGGGCGAAAATTACGGCTCCTAATTCTAAGTCATGAGTCATATAGTTTTCTTCGTGCTTTTTCAATTGTCTTGAAGCATACGCAATTACCTTCTTACGTTGCATTAGCACACAGCCTAATCCAAGTTTTGAAGCATCACAGTAAACTTCAAAATCTTCAGTTCCATCTGGTAAAGCTAGGATTGGAGCGTTTGTTAATTTCTGCTTTAGAATCCTAAAGGCTTCTTCTTGCTTAGGTCCCCATTCAAACTTAACTGCTTTACAGGTTAGCTTAGTTAATGGTACAACTATCTTGGAAAAATCCTTAATAAATCGTCTATAGTATCCAGCTAAACCTATAAAACTTCTAATTTCCATTGCGGATTGTGGAACCTTCCATTTGGTAATTGCTTCTATCTTAGCAGGATCTACATGAATACCTTCGTGATTCACCATGTGTCCTAAGAATTGTACCTCTTGCAACCAAAATTCACACTTCGAGAATTTGGCGTAAAGCTTTTCTTTTCTTAACAAAGTTAAGAGTGCATGCAAGTGCTGACAATGTTCGTCCTGACTTTTTGAATAAATAAGTATATCGTCAATAAAAACAATTAAAAATTTATCCAAATACGGTTTACAGATTCTATTCATCATGTCCATGAATGCGGCAGGAGCATTCGTTAACCCGAAAGGTATGTCTTCTTCTTGTACCTTCAATTGATTATATCCGGAACGTAAATCAATCTTAGAAAAGTATCTAGCTCCTTGAAGTTGATCGAATAGATCATCAATCCTAGGTAATGGGTATCGATTCTTAATTGTAACCTTATTCAATTCTCTATAATCAATACACATTCTTCGTATACGGGAATCGGGATAGAAAAACAAGAGAAAGAGATTCAGAAATCAAATATGAGCAGTTTGGAATGCCTAAGAACTGCTCTATTTATAGCTGGAATTCGACGCCCTCGTGCTATGCGACAGATACAAGAGTCCCTGTCGCGACACGCGACAGTGACAAGAATTATTCTTGTTTTTCGTGCTAGTTCTCGTCGTACGCGTTCAGGGTTTCGTTTACGAGTTATTCGAGACATTTGGATTTTATCGACCAGAAGACTCAGGATGTTACACTTCCGCACCCCGTTGCTAATTGCTATTATTAATTACCTCTCCATTTATAGTCCCTGCCTTCTCACCTTGAATCTCTTTAAATGATTTGCAGTTTTGCACCCTTAAATCATTTCTTCTAGTATAGAAACATCACATCCACTTTTGTAACAACGCCTCATTAAAACCGGAGAGACTACCAAGTACCAACCTCCAACTTCACTTAAAAAGTTAACAAATTCACAACCCAGCCAACGACAATTCTAACTTTTAATTACTATGTAGATGAGTTGTAAATCTATTACCACATGCAAAATATTTGTAAAAAGATAGCAAGCATGATTTTCATCAATTAACACCTGTAATTCTTTACTATCAATAACCATTAAACTTTAAAAAGATATATGCACTTTTTGGAGAGTATGTGCACTCCTCCCTAGTAGCACCGGCTTGATCATTAGCATAGCATTCAATGCCCTCCAATGAACAAAATAGCAAGTATTAGCTAGTACACCGTATAGAACACATTTTACTTGATGTCTTTCTCCAATATTTATTCAAAGCCATTTCAAAAACGAAACTTCATACATGGGAAAAGGAAAGAACAAGTATAATAAATAAATGAGGGACCAAATTTAGTTTCACTCAATAAAAAAGGACTTTTTTTTTTTTGCATTTGATAGTCAATTTTTATGGGTTGAGTACTTGAGTTTAAAAACAATACTTATTTGAATGCTTTTTAAGTATACGATATTTTTCTTAAACAAATGATCAAAACAAGGTTTCATGATGTGCCTAATTATACATTATTATTATTATTTTATTATACATATTACCATAATATAAATTAGCAACATAAAGTTGCTTTATGTTGTTGTACATTATGTATTGGGGGTCTTTCAAAAAATAATTGATTTTTTCATTTTCAACACAAATGTTTTTATCTTTTAAATTTAACCACTTTAATTTTTTAACTTTTTTTTAAACGGTGTATGGATAGGATGTCGCTAATCGGGTTAGTAGTTAGTATCACCAAGTTAGTATTAAAATTCCCCAGTATCGGGATTTGAACCCAAGACCTCCAAGAGAAGCAAAGCTTCTCACCTCCCCTTGACCACTAGCACAAGAGATCATTGGTATAATACGTTATGATTATACGGTATAAATTTGATTTACTTTATGTTTTGATCCAATCGCAATGCTTATATAGGTTACATTAAGATCGATTGGATAGGTCGAAACACGCGTTTTCATATGGTTAACGCATCACGTAACGTTTGTACTAATCCATTCGATGTTTGCATTGTGGCCGCGACGCAACGCGCGCGGGTGTTTTTGCTAGTTATACATATTTTAGATCTAAACATTATTTTCATTTTTTTAATAATATGTTGTTTATTATTTAGCTTGATTGTTTAATAATTTGTTTACGTTAACTTTCTTTTTTGTTTTTTAAATCTAACTTTGCAAATATATTTATTTTTTTAGCATTGTGATATAAATTTTATTGAAAATGGATACCATGTCGTTGTCGTACCAAAAATCGACTCAAAACCGAAAATTAATACTAATTTTTTTGTATTCAAAACAACGCATTTTTGTATCGTAAACTGTAAACTATACGAGTGCCGGTAATAATATTAAAAAACTTATTTTATTACGTAAATTGTACGAGTATCGATACGTGACGAACCTAACCGGTTTTGACCGAACAACACCGACACCGATATCGGTAATATCAGAAACCGGTATTCGTTTTTATGTTTTTCGATTGATGTAAAACACGTGTTGATATCCTTTTTAGCTTATCACGACTTTATTTTTTAGTTTTCTCTTTCTTACTATAGCAAGTGTGAATATCGAAACGAACCGAAGCAATACCAACCAAGTTCCCGCAGCATAGCACAGGAGAAAACCACTAGTTATAAATGAAATTCATCCCATAACAATGTTATATACATCATTATATACATCCTTCCAAGAGAAATTACCAAAATAGTCTAAGTTAAACCAATTATCATCATCATACTCAGTAAATCTCACCAATAGCAAAGTTAAAGTAGGGTCTGAGGAGGGTAAGATGTAGACAGTCTTACCTCTACCCGTTAGGAATACAGGGGCTGCTTCCAATGAGACTCCCGGCTCGATAGTAGTTTTGCATCAACCCTTGGACATAAGGCACATAACACTCAGCAACTTAGACCCCCGACTCCAAGTTAAACCAACTTTTTTAAACTAAACATGAAATTTATCCAAGTTAAACCAACTTTTTTAAACTAAACATGAAATTTAGTCATTCACGTCATGTCCGCCGACTGAGTTAGCTAGAATCTAGCCTACAATTTTGGCTGAGACGACTAGGAAATCGTCAGCTAATCCCGCCCGTTTAGTGAAAAGCGTCGGTCAAACCTATTTTTTATGTTGGATAAGGCTTAGCCCACACAGTGGCGAAGCTTGAGATTTCCAACCGGGGGTCGAAAACGTACACACCAAAAAATTTCTATAAAACGAGGTGTCAAAAACGTATATACCCAAAAAAAAATTCTATACGAAAACTATACTCTCCACTACTGAGCGAAAAGTTCGGGAAGTCGGCCGCCCCCTCCCTCCCCCACTATCCTACGCCCTTGAGCCCACACTTTTTGAGAATGATTAAATTTTCAGGTCTATTTTTGTAAAAAAAAATTAACTATCTTAGCAGTTTCTCATTTTTTAATCAATTTTCTAATTAACTTTTTTAACAGTAAATCAGAAAAGAAACATTGTTATTAATTAAATATAAATTAAAGATAAACAAAACCTTTGTTTTCCCATTTATCATGCATGTAACCACATGTTCCCCATTTCACACAAAAAACTCCACAAAATCTAAGCACCAGGAAAGTATAGTATGCTCAAGCACAAAAAAACGGTGGCAGGATATCATGAGGATGAAACACAAGTTATGCGCGTCACAGACTAACTTACGCCACTGGTGCATTGTACCACTACTTTTACGTTACCAAAGAAGATTGCCAGCCTGGCATTATTTCCGAACGTATCGCGTGCTATTAATACACAACATCTTGTCTACGTGTTTTCTACTGTGTGTAGGACATATCAGGAGTTGAAGATTTAGTGCACAATGAGACGATCCGGAGGGGATTTATGGCTGAAGATTGTGGTTATGGCGGCGATGCTAACATGCGCTGTGTGTAGAGATCCGGTGCGTCACCTAGTCGGCGGTAACGATAGGTGGAAACCTAATGTTAATTACACTGATTGGTCACTTCAACAGGTTTTCTACGTCGGCGACTGGCTTTGTAATTAACCATCTCTCTCTCTCTCTATATATATATATATATATATGTTATATTGTTGTACGTTTTTTTGTCATGATAAATATCGCATATTAAGAATTTCAAAAAAAAAAAAATTGCATTTGTTTTAGCTCATTTGTTGACGTAAGCAACTTTTCTAAATTTTTATCGCATTTTTTAATGATCCATTGCTACTCCAATCAAATTTGTGTAAATTATTTCCTATCAATTTTGATTTGTTAAGATTTTTTGGTGATAACTAAGATAAACTTATTCATCTCTTCTAATTTGACTCATTCGCAATTGAAATCGTTAAGATCTCGTGTTTAAAACAAATCTATTGCAGATTTCGTTTTCGATAAGCAACTCTTTTAAATTTCATTGCATTTTTTAACGTTTTGCCGCGGCTACTTCAATTAAATTTTGCGCATTTTTGAACATTGAGGACCGCAAAAGAACCAATCAAAAGACAACACGTGTAAAAGCGGGTGTTAAGCCTTAGTTGGCCTTACACCGTTACACGTTTATCGGTTTATTTGGCTATTTTTGTGAGCTAAGCCTTAGACGTCAGCTAAAATATGGCTGGTGGTGTTGCCTAATATCTATTTTTAAAATGTTTAAAAGTAAATATCTATTTTTGTTAAAAAAAGTAAGTCTACCAAATTTTCATGATTTTCCCTTTGTAGTTTATATATAGTAAATTATTTTCTGTCAACTTTAAATTTGTTCAGATATTTGATGATAGATATGATAAACTAAAATAATAATAATTCATATCTTCTTTTAAATCATTGCAATTAAAATTATTCAGATCTCGTGTTTAAACTAAAATCAAACCTATTGCAGATTTCGTGTACGATAAGAACTTGTTCAACGTGTTAGAGGTAAACGAAACAAGCTATGGAAACTGCAGTGATCAAGGATTCATCTTCAACATCACGAGAGGCGCAGGACGTGATGTGTTTGAGCTCACTCAATCGAAACGATACTATTTCCTTTCAAGTGGTGGTTATTGCTACAATGGAATGAAAGTTGCAGTTGATGTGGTTGAATTTGTTCCTGCTCCTCTACCTTCCCCGCCCAAAAGTGGTTCCTACATGATTAAAGGAATCAATCCGCTCGTCTTGTTTATAGCGATCGTTGTTTGGGCTGTTTCGGTTCATAAAGGATGAAGATTCAAACAGGTTTTACTAAATATTGTACTCAATGTTTAATCACTTATGTATGGATTCATGTTTTGTTATCTTGTTTTCATGTTTGAGTACATTTATTTAATATCTTACTGTTGTTTAAGTAATATTTTTATTGAAATAATATTTTAAGAGCAAAGATAATAATTTGAATTTATGGTAGGATTTTTATGAGTTTTGTATTTGATGTGAATATATACTAGTTATTTACAGTAATTTTATTATTGTGGACGTCTACTATACCAGGTTTCCTAAGGCTATCTCCATCCACAACCTTCTCCAACCCAACCTTATAATAAAAAACTAATTTATCTCTCTTCCACCTACACAACCCAACCTACCTCAACCTTCTACTCACATTCACAACCCAACCTTTATAACATTTTTTATTAAATATATATTTTTATGCTTATTAATTATCCATAAATGTGTTAAAAATAATTACAATTAATATTTTCATTTGAAACCGATTTGTTTTAAAAGCAAAATAAATAACAACAATATAAGAAATCTTTTAATAAAAAAACACATACATTCATCAAACATATTAATAAAATTATCGAAAAAAATCTAACGAACCAGTAAGATCAGTACATGTGGAAAACAAAGATATATGCATTTTTTATAAAAAAAATAATTAAAAAATATTTTTTTTTTGAAGGAACTCAGTTTTTGATAAAATTTATATCTATATGTTCACAAAAAAAAGTTAAACAACATTGTGTTTTTAGATTTTTTTAATAATTAAATATTAAAAAGTTATTAAAGAAAATCATGTTTTAGCTAGAATTAATTGTTTATAAAACAAAAATGAAAAACATAATTATAAAAGAACCACTCAATAGCCAACATGTGGCATTTTTAAAGTAATAAAAAAATCATCAACCAAAGTTGGCACACCAACTTGGTCGTGAGTTTTATATGATTTTTTTATTTTATTTTGAGTAAAATACACGGATAGTCCCTGTGGTTTGGTAAAATTTCACCCTTAGTCCCCAACTTTTGGAAATTACACCCGTGCTCCCTGTGGTTTGACATTTTGTTACTCAGATAGTCCCTGGAGTGGATGGGGGTTAGTTTTCTCCGTTAAGTCCATGTGAAATTACAAAATTACCCCCTTACTTTTATTAAAATATAAGAAAAAACTATTTAATGAAACCTGCACCCATATCTGGCAAACCCCCATCACCACCTGCCGCCACCAGCACCACCTCCTGCCACCCCCCACAACACCACCAGGCACCAACCACCACCTACCTACACCACCACGACCAACCCCACACCACGACAGCCTGCTTCAAATCCGACAATCAGATGATAGTATTATATAACATCTGGTTCATACATCTTTATGATTGATTCTACACCAATTCAACAACAAAACAAACCTACAATTTCGTGGATGAAAAAAATGCATAAATTTCTTACTCTGATTCTTCAACAGAAGCTTCAATCCGGAGAAGAACCAACCCAATTGCAACTCCAACAAGAGTAATCCCAATAATGATAACCGTTATCTTGAATATCTCACCCACCGCTTTACACGTGGAGGTCAATGCTCCACCACCACCGGCGCCGCCGCGAGACGACGGTTTCTTCAAAGAACAAACAGAGTTGGCGAATTGTTGCTCGGTGGAAACAGGGGTGCTCAATGTACCGAATGAGTGAAGCCCTTGATGTAGGTTACTATTGGGGGGGACCGGGTGGTGATGGCTGTCGCCGTGAAGGTGACCGGAGATAGAGTGGCCATTGGGGATTGGGTTTGAGAATTTTGGTGGGTTCAAGAAGATGAGTGAAATTTTGGGATGATGAGTGGATGAAATTGAGGCTTTGAAAGATTTGGTGGAGAAACAGATCGATCGAAAGAGGATATGGGTGCAGGTTTCATTAATTAGTTTTTTCTTATATTTTAATAAAAGTAAGGGGGTAATTTTGTAATTTCACATGGACTTAACGGAGAAAACTAACCCACATCCACTCCAGGGACTATCCGAGTAACAAACTGTCAAACCACAGGGAGCACGGGTGTAATTTCCAAAAGTTGGGGACTAAGGGTGAAATTTTACCAAACCACAGGGACTATCCGTGCATTTTACTCTTTTATTTTTTACTTTTTGACCAACCAACCAAGGTTTTGGTCACCAATGGTTGTAGCCTAAAGGTTTATAAAGTATAAAGTAATTAATGTAGATGAATTAAGGTTTATACCTTTTATATCAATCAAATCTGAGCAACTCTTAAATATCTTTTTTTTTTTTGGAAGGCAACTCTTAAATATCTATGATAACTATATTTTTTCTTGAACGGTACAATAATTATAAATATTTTGAAAGTTTGTTCATATCAAAGATAAATTTTGAATATATTTTTTCTTGAACGGTACAATAATTATAAATATTTTGAAAGTTTGTTCATATCAAAGATAAATTTTGAATAGTAATGGTTATGAATTGATAATAAGCGAGTTTAAGAAAAAACTTAATAACATATACAAACAAGATATGAGTGCATACGCGATGTGGCAGATTTTTTTTTTTTAAATCATACATTTTTCAAAATGAAATGAAAATTTTATTTAGACTATGTGTTGTTGGCGTGGTTGGAGTGCCATGACGGAGGGTGCGAGAGATGGTGAAGATGCAGGTGCAGGTGAGGTGATGGTGCTGAAAGCTGATGTATCGCCTTTACCGATTTTCACTTCCAGTCTTTTATGTACATCCACATTGCACTTTTGTTGATCAGTTCTGTTTTAGGCATAATGGAAAACATGAAAACATACATTTGATTGCATCAGCACAGGCCAGCAGAGAATCCAGATGTAGATGTAGCAATAAGGTTTGACATGATTGTCAACTTGGTCTGGTTCCTCCTTAGGGTGCAATCTAATGATGGTGGTAAGGGAAACCGAATAAGGGAGTTCGGTTAGGAGAGAGGTCGATATTGATGTTATGATTATTAGGTTATGTGTCTAACCTTGAAACCTCTACATTAGTCTCCTTATATAAGCACCCAGGAGGAAACCCTAATTAGTTAATAAGGGTAATTAGGCCCATCAACAATTACCAACTAATTATTTAATAGGATTGTTATATATTTTGATCCATATAATGTAAATGATTATAATGGCTACTAGATTAAATATATTTAATCTTACATTCTCCCACTTAGCCGAGTAATCATTTACTATGAGTATTAGGTAAGCCTGATCAGGAGTTAACACTCATTTTAGCCTTAAACAAGTACTATAGCAGAGAAATACAGCCGTTGAATCATTATGCGACTCAGGACCCCCATTAATCATACTATAGCCTTAATTTAAAACCTAATCGTCATGATCAAAATATGCATAAGCCCTTTGTTTGATTTGTAACTTTATTTGTCTATATGCCATTATGTCGACTTGACATATTCTTAGAGACATACAAAATCAAACTGATGAGGAAAATTAACTAATACTTAGTCATTCATAGTACGATATGCAATTGCGCATGGCCATTAATTAATACCCGTCTATGAGCTCTCTTAATAAGACTTATGGGTAATGGCCCTTCAGTTATAAGATCCTTAAGCATATCATGAATGTATTCGATACAAAACTTAGTTTCCTCAATTCGTTCATAAACGAATAATTAATTGCGTATCGAAAATTAATGCAGCACCTCTTGAACTGTTACTGTTCAAGGAGTCATGGTAGCTGACTTTATCACACTAAGTCTTCAAAACATTAATTATATGGAGTTAATAAACTTATGAGTCCACTGATAAATTTCCAACAACATTTAGTGACTATATTATGTCGTTATAACTTAGGTTGTTAATATCAGTGCATTATGACTCCTCCATGAGAAAGGTTTTGTCTGCTGACATAAGGATATACCCAAAATTACATTTTGTTATCTTTGAATATCTCAAAGTTAGAGTAATAAACCGGTTTTTACTTCTCACTTTTTCTTCAAATTATAGCCTCTCGTTTCTTTTAAAGATATTGTAATACTCCATTAGATGCTTCACATTAATCTAGACATATCTAGTGTGTTGCAATGTGAGTAATATCTAAACGAGTATAGACTTAAACTTACATAAGGCTTCCAATTAATGAAGCGTAAAAAAAATAATCTCATTTACCATATTATCCTCTGAAGGAGAGCAGTATTGATTGTTACATATGTAAGGACCCATTTAATGTTAAACTTATGGAACTGAACTAATATCCCATTGGGTCTATCTCAGTATGTTATGATATCAATCACGTAAGAGATATCTCTGAGATTTATTATATCAAAGTTTGTCAGCCAGTTTGTTAGGGAAAATTGTTTTAATGTTCATCTAATGTAGCCTTAAACTATTATAAGCTACTAGAACAGTGATGATCCTCAAAGAAAACTTTGATAATTTATCTCTTCCTAAGTATAACCTTTGACAATCAATCATGTTTCTTAGTGTCTTAACGTTTGTATCAGGATTTGGTTTAGTTATGAACACTCTTAGGTAATTCAATCAAATCCCAAACGTTATACGAACACATAAAATCAGTTTTACTAGAAAACTGTTTTATTCCATTTAGAAGATTGATTGATACTAATGGCTTAATTTGAAGAGATAGGATCAGTAAACTTTTCCAAAATCCATTTCAACTTCAGTTAGGGAGGTTATGTAATCATCAAAGTTAGTAGGCTTTTAAACCTAGATGACCTCCTGGGTTGATTATTGGGTTGTTTTAAAAGTTTCAGTTTTATGGATTAGCTCTTGGTTAGGTTGCTATCATTTTCAGGATTCTAAGTTTGTAAGAGTTGGTGCAGTATGGTGTACAAGAGGTGTAATCGGAGTTAAATTTGGAGTGAAATTTAATGACACTCTACCCCCCGCCTCTTGTATTCCTTGCAAGTCATGATAAGGACTTTGACTGCTCCCACTGACCTTAGAAATCTTTAGGAACTCAGCATGCTTAGGGTCAATATTTAACGACCAACAAATTCTAATAGAGAAACAAGTTAATGACGTTAGTCGTTGTGATTTCTCTTGTTGAGGATTATGTTAGTTTAGGTAAGAAATCTAAGTGTGCCCACAATTAAGCAACAATGAAACTTTTGTAAGAGTAGAATTAGATTTTAAGGAGACAAGTTTTAATGGAACAGTGTCGTGATGGAGCGGTGTCTTGTACAAGAGGTGTAAATTTAGGTGATGTAAAGTTTTCACTCCCCACCTCTTGCAACTATTGCAAGTTATTATTAAGACACTTAATGCTCCCACTGATCTTTGATATCTCTAGAAATGCTACAAGAGAAGTTTCAATGAGGTACGTGACGTGGGAACCTATCATATATATGTTAGACTTTATTTGATTTCTTTAGTGTCCAGATGTCATAAGAAAACTCAGGGACATATTTAATAGAAATCTTATTAAGTGTATATATATGAATAGATTTCTTCTAAGATCGTGAGCCATATGCGACAAAATCTAGATACAAGTTGATAGTCTTTTAAATGATAAATGAATTATGTCTGAATATTTCATTTGAAATAAGTTCCACGAACGTCAATGAATGACTTATGATGGACCCATACTTATTCCTTAAGCCAAGTACTATTTAGGGCTATAACGTCATGATTTAAAATCACTTAGAATGAGATTAGATAAAAAATCATCCTCATTAACCATGTCATGATTTCTCATGAATTTTGGTTATAATGGATGAAATTTGTAAGTCTCATTTTCCTTTTGTCAAATTCTCATTTACATGATGACAAAAGTTGTGAAAGTGTAAGGTATCATCTAGTTTTATCTTAGTAATGTTTCAATCCAGATATGTAGAACAAATAAAATGAGAGTTTAAGGTAAGTGTGACTTGATGTTGACTATGCAAACCTCACAACCTTCATAGCATTGCTTAATTATGATACTATATTCTGATTAATCTTCAGAATATATAAGGTATCGAAAAGCGTTATTAGAAGACTGCTTATTATGGTTCTTATAGTCTTAACATTTAATTTTGTCACTAACTCTCATGTTAGTTATTTGTTGACTTCTGGTAAGGAAACTTTTTAAAACTAGAGTAAACTAATCATGTGTTAATAGGAATATTATAATTAGTAGACTTAAATATCTTTAATAAGTGACTATCTAATTAATTTATCCAACTGTTCTTTAGAATAATTGATAGTCTCGTTGCTTAGGTCTAGTCTAATGACATAATTATGCAGTGAGATTTTCCCTTGAAGAATCTTAAAGTTGGAATTAGCACTTGTAATTTGTCTATGGACCTTAGAACAATCCTCTTTTAAACTATTAGTGGTTGTAAGGTGAATAACATCTTATTTTCCAGTTTCAAACATTTATTTCTTTGTACATATATTGCTTATCAACACACTCATTATACTTTAGTACTTTTGAGTGTTAAAGTTGATTTATAAGGCATCAAATTGTACAAGTGAAAATCTTAGTATGTAATGTACTGGAAAAAATGTGTTGGTTCAGTTCTGTTTAATCATAATGGAAAACATAAAAACATACCTTTGATTGCATCAGCACAGGCTAGCAGAGAATCCAGATGGAGACGCAGCAATAAGGTTTGACATGATTGTCATCTTGGTCCGGTTCCTCCTTAGGGTGCAATCTAATGATGGTGGCTAAGAAACCGAATAAGGGAATCGGCTATGGAGATGGAGGTCGATTGATGTTATGTGTTATTAGGGTTTTTCTAATTGTGTAACTGAGTAACCCTTTAACCTCCACATAATTCTCCTTATATAAGCACCCAGGAGGAAACCTAATTAGTTAATAAGGGTAATATGGTCCATCAACAATTACCAACTAATTATTTAATAGGTTATTATATATTTTGACCTATATTATGTAAATGATTATAATGGCTATAGATTAAATATTAATACATAATATATTTAATCTTACATTCTCCCACTTAGCCGAGTAATCATTTACTATGAGTATTAGATAAGCCTGATCAGGAGTTAACACTCATTTTAGCCTTAAACAAGTACTATAGCAGAGAAATACAGCCGTTGAATAATTATGCGACTCAGGACCCCCATTAATCATACTATAGCCTTAATTTAAAACCTAATCGTTATGATCAAAATACGCATAAGCCCTTTGTTTGATTTGTAACTATATTTGTCTATATGCCATTATGCTAGCGTGACATATTCTTAGAGACATACAAAATCAAACTGATGAGGAAAAATTAACTAATACTTAGTCATTCATAGTACGATATGCAGTTGCGCATGACTATCAATTAATACCCGTCTCTGAACTCTCTTAATAAGACTTATGGGTAATAGGCCTTTAGTTATAGGATCCTTAAGCATATCATGAATGTATTCGATACAAAACTTAGTTTCCTCAATTCGTTCATAACGAATAATTAATTGCGTATCGAAACTTAATGCAGCACCTCTTGAACTGTTACTGTTCAATGAGTCATGGTAGCTGACTTTATCACACTAAGTCTTCAAAACATTAATTATATGGAGTTAATAAACTTATGAGTCCACTGATAAATTTTCAACAACATTTAGTGACTATATTATGTCGTTATAACTTAGGTTGTTATTATCAGTTTATTATGACTCCTCCATAAGATGGATTTGTCTGCTGACATAAGGATATACCCGAAATTACATTTTATCATCTTTGAATATTTCAAAACTAAAGTAATAAACCAGTTTTAATTCTCACTTCTTCTTCAAATTGTAGCCTCTCGTCTCTTTTAAAGATATTGTAATACTCCATTAGATGCTTCACATTAATCTAGACATATCTAGTGTGTTGCAATGTGAGTAATATCTAAACGAGTATAGACTTAAACTTACATAAGGCTTCTAATTAATGAAGCGTAAAAAATAATCTCATTTACCATATTATCCTCTGAAGGAGAGCAGTATTGTTTGTTACATACGTAAGGACCCATTTAATGTTAAACTTATGGAACATAACTAATGTCCCACTGGGTCTATCTCGGTATGTTATGATATCTATCACATAAGAGATATCTCTGAGATATATTATATCAAAGTTTGTGTTAACAATGCTTTGACTTATGTAACATATACTTGTCAAGAGAATATCATCTATATAGACAAGTTTATTTTAGTTGCTCCCACTCATTTTGAGGTAGGTACATTAATCCACTTGATTCTTGATGAAAATAATTACGTTAGCTTTTCATCACATTATGATGTTTGCATTAACCCATACATGGATATTATTGGCTTACAAATAAAGTGTTCTTTAACCTTCAGTTTGGAACTTTCAGGTTGTCTTATGAACATGTAAATATGCTAGCCATTTGTTAGGGAAAATTGTTTTTAATGTTCATCTAATGTAGCCTTAAACTATTATAAGCTACTAGAACAGTGATGATCCTCAAAGAAAACTTTGATAATTTATCTCTTTCTGAGTGTAACCTTTGTCAATCAATCAAGCTTCTTCGTGTCTTCACGCTTATATTAGGATTTGGTTTAGTTATGAACACTCTTAGGTAATTCAATCAAATCCCAAACGTTATACGAACACATAAAATCAGTTTTACTAGAAAACTGTTTTATTCCATTCAGATGATTGATTGGCGCTAATGGCTTAATTTGAAGAGATAGGATCAGTAAACTTTTCCAAAATCCATTTCAACTTCAGTTAGGGAGGTTATGTAATCATCAAAGTTAGTAGGCTTTTAAACCTAGATGACCTCCTTAGTTGATTATTGGGTTCATTAGAAGTTTCAGTTTTATGGATTAGCTCTTGGTTAGGTTGCTATCATTTTCAGGATTCTAAGTTTGTAAGAGTTGGTGCAGTATGGTGTACAAGAGGTGTAATCGGAGTTAAATTCGGAGTGAAATTTAATGACACTCTTCCCCCCGCCTCTTGTATTCCTTGCAAATCATGATAAGGACTTTGACTGCTCCCACTGACCTTAGAAATCTTTAGGAACTCAGCATGCTTAGGATCAATATGTAACGACCAACAAATTCTAATAGAGAAACACAAATTAATGACGTTAGTCGTTGTGATTTCTCTTGTTGAGGATTATGTTAGTTCAGGTAAGAAATCTAAGTGTGCCCACAATTAAGCAACAATGAAACTTTTTGTAAGAGTAGCATTAGATTTTAAGGAGACAAGTATTGATGAAACAGTGTCGTGATGGAGCGGTGTCTTGTACAAGAGGTGTAAATTTAGGTAATGTAAAATTTTCACTCCCCCACCTCTTGCAACTATTGCAAGTTATTATTAAGACACTTAATGCTCCCACTGATCTTTAATATCTCTAAAATGCTACAAGAGAAGTTTCAATGAGCTACGTGACGTGGGAACCTAGCACATATACGTTAGACTTTATTTGATTTCTGTAATGTCCAGATATCATAAGAAACTTTAGGGACATATCTAATAGAAATCTTATTAAGTATATATATATGAATAGATTTCTTCTAAGACCGTGAGCCATATGCGACAAAATTTAGATACAAGTTGATAGTCTTTTAAATGATAAATGAATTATGTCTGAATATTCCATTTTGAATAAGTTCCACGAATGTCAATGAATGACTTATGATGGACCCATACTTATTGCTTAAGCCAAATAATATTTAGGGCTATAACGTCATGATTTAAAATCACTTAGAATGAGATTAAATGAAAAAAAATCATCCTCATTAACCATGTCATGATTTCTCATGAATTTTGGTTATAATGGACGAAATTTATAAGTCTCATTTTTCTTTTGTCAAATTCTCATTTGCATGATGACAAAAGTTGTGAAAATGTAAGGTATCATCTAGTTCCATCTTAGTAATGTTTCAATCCAGATATTTAGAACAAATAAGATGAGAGTTTAAGGTAAGTGTGACTTTATGTTGACTATGCAAACCTCACAACGTTCATAACTTTGCTTAATTATGATACTATATTCTGATTAATCTTCAGAATATACAAGGTATCGAAAAGCGTTGTTAGAAGACTGCTTATTATGGTTCTTATAGCCTTAACATTTAATTTTGTCACTAACTCTCATGTTAATTATTTGTTTGACTTCTGGTAAGGAAACATTTAGAACTAGAGTCAACTAATCATGTGTTAATTGGAATATTAAAAAAAAATTATCAGACTTAAATATCATTAGTAAGTGACTACCTAATTAACTTATCCAACTGTTCTTCGGAATAATGGATAGTCTCGTTGCTTATACCTAGTCTAATGACATAATTATGCAGTGAGATTTTCCCTTGAAGAACCTTAAAGTTGGAATTAGCACTTGTAATTTGTCTATGGACCTTAGAACAATCCTCTTTTAAAGTTTTAAATGGTTCTAAGATGAGTAACAACTTATTATCCAACTTCAAACATTTATTTCTTTGTACATATGTTGCTTATCAACACACTCATTATACTTTGGTACTTTTGAGTGTTATAGTTGATTTATAAGGCATCAAATTGTACAAGTGAAAATCTTAGTATGTAATGTACTGGAAAATGTACTTATTTCCATGCGTAAGCCCTTAACCTTATGGGTCATGGTATTGTACATTATTACGTATTCACATATACCACTTAACTGTATAATTTATAACTTTAAATGAAGACATGCACCTTAGGAGTTCTTGTGATTATTCCACAATTATAGATTAGTCTTAGGAAAGACTTAATCTGGAATAACATTTTAGTGACAGCACTTATTCTTGATTATCATAAGAGACATCATGTTTGATTTATCCTAATCATCATGCTCTACTTTTCTTCTGCAGTGCTTTATCAGAAGAGAGCAATAGGATTATCGTGCCTTAAGAGATAATCAAGTATTTAATTTAAGAGCTAATTCTTATAGAAACTTTAAATAAAGCAAACATTTTAGGTTTAGGAATTAGAGTGGATGAGATATATATAGAAGAAAAATTATAGTGAGTAAAATTATGGGTACTAAGAATAAGGCAGACGAAATGATTATAAAACTTAATTAAGGATCATTAATATAAGGATCATTATGTGAAGAGGTTGTGATATGTCTATTACTAACATCAAAATAATAGACTTAGCTAAAAATTCTACTTAAACGAAGACAAAACAGCTTTGGCCAGAAGTGTAATCATTTAAGCATATGTGCAAAGTGATTGTAACAAATCAGCTTTGGCCAGAAATTGAGACAATCACTTTAGTTATGCACTTGTTGAGTATGCTATCTATGAATGAATTAAATCAGCTTTGGCCAGAAATTAAGACATTCATGCTTATGATGCACGCACAACATAGCTTTCGTAATACTTGAACGATAAGTAGACGCATCAAATCAGCTTTGGCCAGAATTGATACATCAGAAGCTCATTCAAGTTAAGCCATTTTGGTTTTGTAAAAACATTATTTGATCCTTATTAATTAACTAAATATTTACAAAACCAATTGTTTAATAGCAAACTACCCGTTAGCGCGGATCGAACTATGGTCTCGAGTCGAGACCTTATGGTTTCGAGTAGACGCATCAATAATGAGGTTTCGAGTCACAACCTTGTTGTCTCGAGTCGAGACCTTTGTCTCGAGTTATGACCTTATGGTCTCGATTCGAGACCTTATGGTCTCGAGTCGAGACCTTTGTCTCGAGTCATGATCTAATGGTCTCGATTCATGATCTAATGGTCTCGAGTCGAGATCTAATGGTCTCGAGTCGAGACCTCTGTCTCGAGTTGTGAAGGTTTAATGGCCTGATGATTTCGAGTCGAGACCTTGTTATCTCGAGTCAAGACTGATGGTCTCGAGTCGTAATCTGATGGTCTCGAAACTTCCTGTTAATAGCTGTGAATGTGGAAACATAACTGAAAATTCGAAATCTAAGGGATTATGAGATATGATTTCCTATTTTAAGATGATCTAATTTTATCAAATATTTCAAAAATTTTATCTGTTGATCTAATAACAGTTTTTTTTTCCGAAAATTTTTAATGGTTAAAACATATCAAAACATGGAAAAACACTCATTAATCCTAAAAACATTCCAAAACATAATAGAATTTTCGAATTTTCCTAAGAACATGATGAACCCTAAAAAAATAAAACTTCAAACATTCATCCGAAATCTCTGAAATATTATTACACATTTAAACATATTGATTTCGGAACAGTAAAACTTCATGAACATATTCATCCGAGATCCATGATTCATGATTCAGATCCGAGATGATATAATTCAGATCCGAGATGATATTTCGGATGATAATGACGAAAAATTATGGTTTTTATAATTCTGTTTTCCAGATTTATTCCAGATTTCAGATACAAAAACAGAACCGACTAATCAACATATGCTCTGATACCACATGTTGGTTCAGTTCTGTTTAATCATAATGGAAAACATAAAAACATACCTTTGATTGCATCAGCACAGGCTAGCAGAGAATCCAGATGGAGACGCAGCAATAAGGTTTGACATGATTGTCATCTTGGTCCGGTTCCTCCTTAGGGTGCAATCTAATGATGGTGGCTAAGAAACCGAATAAGGGAATCGGCTATGGAGATGGAGGTCGATTGATGTTATGTGTTATTAGGGTTTTTCTAATTGTGTAACTGAGTAACCCTTTAACCTCCACATAATTCTCCTTATATAAGCACCCAGGAGGAAACCTAATTAGTTAATAAGGGTAATATGGTCCATCAACAATTACCAACTAATTATTTAATAGGTTATTATATATTTTGACCTATATTATGTAAATGATTATAATGGCTATAGATTAAATATTAATACATAATATATTTAATCTTACAAAATGTACTTATTTCCATGCGTAAGCCCTTAACTTTATGGGTCATGGTATTGTACATTATTATGTATTCACATATACCACTTAGCTTTATAGTTTATAATTTTAAATGAAGGCATGCATCTTAGGAGTTCTAGTGATTATTCCACAATTATAGATTAGTCTTAGGAAAGACTTAATCTGGAATAACCTTTTAGTGACAGCACTTATTCTTGATTATCATAAGAGACATCATGTTCGATTTATCCTAATCATCATGCTCTACATTTCTTCTGTAGCAATCATTATCAGAAGAGAGCAATAGGATTATCGTGTCTTAAGAAATAATCAAGGATTTAATTTAAGAGCTAATTCTTATAGAAACTTTAAATAAAGCAAAACATTTTAGGTTTAAGAATTAGAATGGATGAGATATTGATTTATAGAAGAAAGTTATAGTGAGTAAAGTTTATGGGTACTAAGAATAAGGCAGACGAAATGATCATAAAAATTAATTAAGGATCATTAATATAAGGATCATTGTGTGAAGAGGTCGTGATATGTCTATTACTAACGTGATATGTCTATTACTAACATCAAAATAATAGACTATTTAAAGTTCTACTTAAACGAAGACAAATCAGCATTGGCCAGAAGTGTAATCATTTAAGCATGTGTGCAAAGTATTTGTGACAAATCAGCTTTGGCCAGAATTGAAACAATCACTTTAGTTATGCACTCGTTAAGTATGCCATCTATGAAGGAATTAAATCAGCTTTGGCCAGATATTAAGACATTCATGTTTATGATGCACACTTAACATAGCTTTCGTAATACTTGAACGATAAGTAGATGCATCAAATCAGCTTTGGCCAGAAGTGATACATCAGAAGCTCATTCAAGTTAAGCCATTTTGGTTTTGTAAAACATTATTTGATCCTTATTAATTAACTAAGTAATTACAAAAACCAATTTATTGAGTTCGCTGGGGGGTGCAGGGTGACAGCGTGCTCCCGCACGGGGTTCGGGGCGGAGCCCCGAGCCAAGTCTTAGTTCACATTAAACAACCTAAAATAATGAGGTTTCGAGTGAGATCTCGACTCAGTTATGAGATCTCGAGTCAGTTATGAGGTCTCGAGTGAGATCTCGAGTCAAGTTTCGACTCAGCTTATAACATTATGAGGTCTCGACTCATTAATGGTCTCGAGTCGCAACCTCAGTGTCTCGAGTCGTAATCATGGTCTCGACTGCTGTGAATTATGAGATCTCGACTCCTTATGAGGTCTCGAGTTGTGACCTTTATGGTCTCGAGTCGCAACCTTATGGTCTCGAGTTATGACCTTATGGTCTCGAGTCGAGACCTTTGTCTCGAGTTGTACAGATTTAAGCCCTTAGTCGAAACCTCAGTGGTCTCGAGTCGAGACCTTATGATCTCGAGTCGAAATCGTTGTCTCGAGTTATAAACATTTGAGAACACTTATGATTTCTAGTCGAGTTCTTGTGGTCCCGAGTGGAGACCTTTGTCTCGGGTGGTTAAAACTTATCTCGAAACTTCTGTTACAGCTATTAATGTGAAAACATAACCGAAAATTCGAATTGTTAGGGATTTTGAGATATGGTTTCCTGTTTTAGTAATGATCTAATTTTATCATAATATTTCGAAAATTATAACTGTATATCTTTTAACAGTTTTCGAATAAACTTAACGGATTAAATTGGATCAAACAGGGAAATAACACTCAAAAATCCAAATTATATTCCAAAACATAAAGGAATTTCGAATTTTCCTAAGAACACATGATGAACCCTAAAAATAAAAACATGATTCTGGAACCCGAAACCTGAATTTTAAGGCTTTAAACAGATTTCGGTACAATTAAGATTTACCATTATGATTCCGAGTCATTTAAAAAACATTCTTTTCCCGAAAAACATTGATCTCGGTACATATGACCCGAAAACAGCCGTGAGTTTTATTGAGTTTTCAAAACTTCTGTTTTCCAGATTTCAATCCCAGAATAATGGATACGAAAACAGAACTGACTAATCAACATATGCTCTGATACCACATGTTGATCAGTTCTGTTTTAGGCATAATGGAAAACATGAAAACATACCTTTGATTGCATCAGCACAGGCCAGCAGAGAATCCAGATGTAGATGTAGCAATAAGGTTTGACATGATTGTCAACTTGGTCTGGTTCCTCCTTAGGGTGCAATCTAATGATGGTGGTAAGGGAAACCGAATAAGGGAGTTCGGTTAGGAGAGAGGTTGATATTGATGTTATGATTATTAGGTTATGTGTCTAACCTTGAAACCTCTACATTAGTCTCCTTATATAAGCACCCAGGAGGAAACCCTAATTAGTTAATAAGGGTAATTAGGCCCATCAACAATTACCAACTAATTATTTAATAGGATTGTTATATATTTTGATCCATATAATGTAAATGATTATAATGACTACTAGATTAAATATAAAATAAATATATTTAATCTTACAACTTTATCATCTCCTTCTCGATGGCTGCTATGTAGAGTTCTAAGTCACCATACTTTAATATTGTGGAGGCTTGCACAAGATTGTCTTACGAATCGCGAAATTGTTAATTGTTTTCCTATCAGTAAGCAAGGGGGATTGTTAGCAAGAGTTGAACATACATAAACAAATTAGAATGCTATCACCGAGTTAGTTTTACTCGTCATCGTATAGAACATTGGCCAGCTCTTGCAAACATGGATTCTGTGTTAAGTCAGTGTAGAAAATATTAGTTTGTCTGTTACTAAAGTTTTAGAGTAAATTGCCATTTTGGTCCCTGAGTTTTGTCCAAATTTGCCATTTTGATCCAAATAGTTTTATTTTCTCCCCTGGGTCCCTGACTTTTACCATCTGTTGCCATTTTGATCACTTTGCCTAACTTCATCCAAAAACCCAGTTTGTAACAGGGGTATTTTGAGGATTTCCTTAAAAATGTTTTCAGTTGTCATTTTGATCCAATTCCAAAAAATCAAAAAAATTCCAAAAAATTCAAAAAATTCCAAAAAATTCAAAAAAATCTGAAAAATTCTAAAAAATCTGAAAAATTCTAAAAAATCTAAAAAATTCAAAAAAATCTAAAAAATTCAAAAAATCATAAAAATTCTAAAAAATCATAAAAATTCAAAAAAAATATAAAAAATTCTAAAAAATATAAAAAATTCTAAAAAATCATAAAAATTCTAAAAAATTCAAAAAAATATAAAAATCAAAAAAATTCTAAAAAATCATAAAAATTCTAAAAAATCCAAATAATTCTAAAAAATCCAAAAAATCCGTTTTGGCGCGAACCGTTTCGAACACGAACCGTTTCGAGCTGAACCGTTTCGACGCGAACCGTTTCGACCCGAACCGTTTCGAACCGAACCGTTTCGAACCGAACCGTTTCAAGCTGAACCGTTTCGAACCGAACCGTTTCGAGCTGAACCGTTTCGACGCGAACCGTTTCGACCCGAACCGTTTCGAGCTGAACCGTTTTGACGCGAACCGTTTCGAAGCCGAAAACACTTCGGTTCGATACGGTTCGCGTCGAAACGGTTCGGTTCGAAACGGTTCGCGTCGAAACGGTACGGTTCGGCTCGAAACGGTTCGCGTCGAAACGGTACGGTTCGGCTCGAAACGGTTCGGGTTCGATACCGTACCATTTCGACCCGTACCGTATCGAACCGAACCGTTTCGACGCGAACCGTTTCGAACCGTACCGTTTCGACCCGTACCGTATCGAACCGAACCATTTCGACGCGAACCGTTTCGAACCCAAACCGTTTCGACCCGTACCGTTTCGACCTGAACCGTTTCGACGCGAACCGTTTCGACCCGTACCGTATCGAACCGAAGTGTTTTCGGCTTCGAAACGGTACGGGTCGAAACGGTTCGGGTCGAAACTGTACGGGTCGAAACGGTACGGGTCGAAACGGTTCGGGTCGAAACGGTTCGGTTCGAAACGGTTCGGCTCGAAACGGTTCGGGTCGAAACGGTACGGGTCGAAACGGTTCGCGTCGAAACGGTTCAGCTCGAAACGGTTCGTGTTCGAAACGGTTCGCGCCGAAACGGATTTTTTGGATTTTTTAGAATTATTTGGATTTTTTAGAATTTTTATGATTTTTTATAATTTTTTTGATTTTTATATTTTTTTGAATTTTTTAGAATTTTTATGATTTTTTAGGATTTTTTTATATTTTTTATATTTTTTATGATTTTTAGACTTTTTTAGATTTTTTTGAATTTTTTATATTTTTTTGAATTTTTTTGAATTTTTTAGATTTTTTTAGATTTTTTAGATTTTTTAGATTTTTTTGAATTTTTTTGAATTTTTTTGATTTTTTGGAATTTTTTTGATTTTTTGGAATTGGATCAAAATGGCAACTGAAAAGGTTTAAATTGAAAAGAGTAACTGGGTTTTTGGATGGAGTTAGGCAAAGTGATCAAAATGGCAACAGATGGTAAAAGTCAGGGTCCCAGGGGAGAAAATAAAACTATTTGGATCAAAATGGAAAATTTGGACAAAACTCAGGGACCAAAATGGCAATTTACTCAAAGTTTTATAAAGAAACTAAAAACTCAATATATCTTTTTAGGTGATGAGCAGAAGACACTGAACTAAAAATGATGTCCAAGTAAAGAACATGATTGGAGCACTGATGTGGATCAATAGACAGATTACAAGTAAGCTTTACAGGATAAGTGATTTATGATATCCGACAGCGGTTTCATAAACACATTAAAGCCTAAACATATGAAGATTCGGATAACAATGCTACAAATCTTATCCAGATCTTGCATAAACATTCCGGATTTACAGTAACAATCGTTTATATGCTCATATTATTGTGTCCTAGATGGGAAATCTTGGCGAAATCTTGATATGGCCCCCTTTTCCACAACATTAGACACTCAAGTTTCACACATTACTCAATCATTCCATTTGGTGACTACAAAACAATAAAGATGCAAACAAACAAAGAAAAAAAAAAGAGAAAACTGCAGCTATAAACACTTTGAACAGTGAAGATGCAAACAAAACAGGGGTTTCAGCAATACCATAAACAAAACATCACCAATTCATCAATCAGCAATTTCACAGGTTTACAAAAATCACGACATCATTGAAGCTATCCGACAGGTTTTGGAGACCGATAAGGTTGATTCTGGTGAAAAGGAGAGTTGGAAATCGATAAACTCCTCACTGGCTGTGCTTTGGACCCATTTCTACTACTTGAATTGCTTCCGGACCGCTCCGACTGCATTGCCTGAAAGTAAGGAGAAGAACATGCCATGTCCTTGAGGTTCGGGAGGGGCTTCAGGGCTTCATGAACCTCACTCATGAGCGGTCTAGCCTTTGGGTCACGGCTAAGACAAAGGGTAGCCAATTGAGCCGCTTTCTGTGCACCTCTAATTGAGAACCGACCTTCCAGACGCGGGTCTATTAGCTTGTAGAACCTTCTCCTTTCCCCAAGATATGGTCGGGCCCATTCCACGAGGTTGTGCTCGCCGTTAGGCCGGTTCTTGTCCATTGATCTCCGACCAGTTATCATCTCGAGTAACACCACCCCGAAGCTGTAGACGTCACTCTTTGATGTCAAATGTCCTGGCATTCATCAAACATCATATTAGATAGAAAGTGTTGGCGGGTCAACCCGACCCGATACATAAAGCAAGAACCATACCAGTCATCACATACTCCGGAGCAGCATATCCGTATGTACCCATCACTCGAGTAGACACGTGGGTCTTATCACCTTCAGGCCCGTCTTTCGCAAGTCCAAAATCAGAAAGTTTTGCATTGTAGTCCTAAAAACAACACGTTACAGTTCTCAATATGACAATTTATTTAATAATATAAGCTTAGTGCAGTAGAACCACAAACCGCATCTAGTAATATATTTGACGTTTTAAAATCTCGATAAATGACTGGTCTTTCGGCTTCCTCGTGGAGGAAAGCAAGACCCTTTGCAGCACCAAGTGCAATTTTCATCCTCATAGCCCAAGGTAGGGGTAGTGACCCTGTTAATCAAATAAAACTTTATGACTTCTTGAGATTAGTGAAAGGTGTAATCGAGCCAAGCCATGATGGGCTCGAGCTCAAAGTTAAACGAGCCAGCTCGGCTCAGCTCGTTTATTTTATCAAGCTGAAAAGTCGAGCTCGAGCTTGGCTTGTAAAAAGTTCGAGCCATCTAGAGCCCAATCTAGCCGGCTCGATAAATTTTTTTTATTTTCATAATTTTTTACAAGTATTAATAACATAAAAAAAAACAAAAAAAATAACATAACTTACGTATTGTTTTTGTTTTTTTTTTCTGATATTTTAAAGACAGAAAGGCATACTAAAATGTTAATACTTTAACCCCCTCCCGCATTTTTTATTTTAATACATTTAAAATTAAATTAATATCTACAAAATAAATAATTGGAGCCAGCTCGCAAGCTCACAACTTGAGCTCGGCTCGTTTACAAATCGAGCCGAGCCGAGATTTTTACGGGCGAGCCGCGAGCTTTTTGGACACCCTAGGCGTAATTCACCCAACCCGACATGACCCAAATCCATGTTGACCCGTCACCCAACCCAACCTGCCCGTTTAGCCAGGAGTAGGCGTGAACAAAGAACAAACACGGACATACTTCTGAAAAGATGATTTTCCAGGCTTCCACGAGGCATAAACTCGTAAACAAGCAGCCTTTGATCATCCTCAATGCAAAAGCCGACCAATTTAACCAAATTTGGATGCAAGAGGTCACCAAGAAAGTTAACTTCCGCCTGCCAAAAACCAAGATAAGAAAAGCCCGTGCAGCATATAGTTTGAACGTGAAAGGTGAAGGATCAGAGGGTGCTTACAAGCCATTCTTTGTGACCCTGGAGTCCATCATGGTTCAGAGTCTTGACAGCAACGGTTAGACCGGTGCCTGCCTTCACAGGTGCGGTCCCGTTCTCGTTGATCCATCCTTTGAAAACACAACCAAAGCCACCCTCACCAAGTAGACTCTCGGGTCTGAAATTTCTTGTTGCCGATTTGAGCTCAACGAAGTTAAATTTTCTCAGCTGAGAAGCGATTTTGAGTTCTTGGGTTATGTTTGGAGTAGATGTAGTGCTTTCCCTGTTGCTAGTGGTTGAAGATGAAGCAACTGGAGCGACTGGTTGGTCTGTACTAGTATCGTTTGTTGATTTACTTTCAGCTGGTTCAAATAACAAAGTTAAAAACAGGGAATTCAATCAATAAACATTGTTTGTTCAAAACGCGTTAAAACACCATACGTTTTCCTTGTAACGTTTATTTTTTTTCTAATTTAAGATCGTTGCATTTCATGTAGATTCATCATCAGAATACACTTGTAATTTAGTTTCAGGAATTGGCACACATTGCCACATAAGGAAATCAACCAGGGTATTTAATAATTAATACCATGACCAGAAATTAAAAAAAAAAAAAATTATGTACTTTTGCAAAATGCTCCACGAGACCGTGACTACTATAATAACTACATTAACAATCAAGAAAATGTTCTTTAACTTTGTATCCTTAGAAGAATCTCAATAAATTCAGAAGATCTTGTTTTCAAAATATAAATAAGAGTTCCTTAATTCTACGTTACCGGAACTACACAGCCCTCACATTTGGTCTGATCAAGCCATTTAGGTCAACAAAGTCAAGATCAGAAAACAAGCTTTGCCATGTAAATTTCTACTACAGCATGTGTTCATTAGTAATACATTCTACTAGCAAGAAGCAATCTATCCTTTTTCACCATAAACTAATCAGTAATCAAACTTAAGCAAGAAGCAATCTATCTTTTTTCACCATACAACATAAACAATATTAACTTTCCCTTTACTTCTGCTCCCCAATGAGACATATAACTTTGGCCCCAAGATTTGTAGCAAACAAGGGCATTTTTGTAAATTTCAAAACTTCTTGGTAGATTTTTAACTCCAGTTATGCTGATCAAAAAACTCTTACTACTTTCCTATTGAGCTTAAACACCTTATTTAACACCAAACAAGTTACAAATTGGCATAAATGCTTACCACTAGCAGTTAATACAGCATCAAAAATAGCCAACAAACAAACCAAACATAACCAACTAAAATCATATCACCAAACATGAGTTCACAAGATTACCATATTCAGTGCTGCTGCCACTAACAGAGCTCTCAACTTTATCCCTTGAAGATACACACCTTCCAAACAATCTAAACTTAATCCAACACCCTGTTTCTTCACCATCACTATCCTCATCTTTCTTCTTGCTTTCCTTCACTTTATCCACATTCAAAACCCTAGCTTTAACAGATTCTTGACCCACCCCCATTTTCCCCCAAAACCCTAAGTTTCAACTACAACAACATTATAACCCCATCAAGCTTCAAACTTTCCCACAATCCCCAACTGGGTATGTTCTTAAAAGTGTTAGAAACACAAAAGATCCAAGACCCAGATCAAGAATCGGGTCGGATGTATGAAACCGGGTGGACATCGATGAACCCAGATCATAAAATGGAATGAAGTGACAATGGGTATGAAAGATTCATTTTCAAGAACCCTAATTCCAGTAAACTAGAGTTAAAAATGTGGTTAGGATATTCCCACACACACACAGACTAGTTTGTTGAAAGAGACAGAGCGCAAAAGGGAGATGAGTAAGACATATAGATACAACATATAGATATAGAATATGTGGTAAAGGAAAAGTGTTTGTTTTGTCATGAAAAGAGGAACGACAGGGGCAGTTATCGAGGCTGGCGAGACGAAAAGGGTATTTCGTATGGATAATTATATTCTTGAATAAAATATTATAACTTTAATTTTCATATAATTTAAATTTAAACTAGGTTAGGTATCAATATACTATACGTGTTACAAATATAACCATCTGAGCTAGCTCAGTTGGCCACTCCAATGAGGGTTTGGAAACATAACCGTAAGGTTGTGGGTTCGATCCTGAGGAGGGGAAGGTTTACCCACTTCGTGGGGTTCCTGCCCGGGTTTGTTCTCCGGGTTCGGGTCGGTTGTAGGCTCTGGTGTACGCCCACGGGTAGTATCCATCCTCGCTCAGTTCCTAGGCTGGCCGGTTCGAACTCGCGTCGTTTGGGAGGGCATCACTTGCCTCCACCGCTGAGACACTCACCTTACAAAAAAAAATACGTGTTACAAATATACTATACGTGTTACAAAATATAGGGTTAAGTTCAGGTACAAAGTGTTTTATCGTATAAAACGTACGAAATACATGGAAAAAAAAACACAGTGGTATTTTCGTAGTTATTTACTCGTATGGTAATTATCCAAATTACTCTACAAATGATCTTGTAGAGTATCAAAATTACTCTACAAGTGTATCAAAATTACTCTGCAAGTATATCAAACAATATACAATTCAAAATTACTCTACACGATCATTTGTAGAGTAATTATGATACTCTCTAAAATTACCTTACAAGATCAAAATTACCATACAAGATCATTTGTAGAATAATTATGATACTTTACAAAATTACTCTACTAGATCAAAATTAATCAACAAGAACATTTTACAAAATTACCCTACAAGATCAAAATTACCCTCCAAAATCATTTGTAGGGTAATTTTGATAATTACTCTACGAGTAAATAATTACGAAAATGTCACCGCATTTTTTTACCTTTTCACCCTATTCGTACGTTTTGTATGATAAATGTATTTGTATTTAATCTTTTGTCAGAAAATATAAATGATACCGTGTTACATTAAATAAAGACAAAGCTAAATTACAATCTCAGTTCGCAAACTTAAAAATTAGTTATAAATCTCAAAGTATTTCTTTGTATGTAGATGTTTTATTTATATTATTATCATTAGTAACTTGACTTTATCTCAACCTTTTCACTTTTGATAACACACATAAAATTGTCCATGGGTGAAAATCGTTTGTTTAAGTACAAACCAACTCTTGATAGTGTATTATAATTTAAAATATATAAAACTATATCAATTAAAAATTTAATAGTTTTTGTACCATTTGAAATGTCAAATAATGTAGTTCTTGGAACATTACCTACAAAAATGATTAAGATGTTATTAGTTGTAAAAAGTAATTTTATACTCAATAAAGATATAATCGAAATTAAAAGTAAAATAATAAATAATGAAAATCTTACAATTTGATTCATCACTGGTATTAGCAACTTTTGATGAAGACGAAGTTAAACCTTTTGCTCTTTAAGACATATCCTTGTTTATTGAGAATGTATAGAAAAATTATAAAATTATAAAAGAACTGAATTATGAAATATATATATATATATAGGGTAAGGATAGTGTAAAAAGGGCCTAAAGTGTGAGAAGTGTATTATAACACTATATATAATACTATATAACACCATATAAACACCGTATAACAATATGTAACACCATATAATACCATATAACACTATGTAACACTATATATCATTATATAACAAATATAACACTATACATCTATCATAGACATGCTATCAGACAACCTATAGTGTTATATAATGATATATAGTGTTACATAGTGCTATATGGTATTATATGGTGTTACATATTGTTATACGGTGTTTATATGGTGTTATATAGTATTATATATAGTGTTATAATACACTTCTCACACTTTGAGCACTTTTTACAGGATCCTCTACCTATATATATATATATATATAGGGGACCGCTAAAATGAGAACCACCTCGAGTTGTAAGAACCGTGAGAACTACACCGTACGAGGCGAGGTGGACCAAAAAATTTTTCATAAACGTAGATGCGTGTATTATAAACACATTTGTAAAAAAAATTAAAAAAAATGTCGTGTGCGTAGTTTTGAGCACCACAAGTTTGTGCTTACGGGTACCGTAAATTTAACCGGAAAATTTACGGTACCCGTAAACACAAACTTGTGGTGCTCAAAACTACACACACGATATTTTTTTTTTTTGATTTTTTTTTTAACAAATGTGTTTATAATACACGCATCTACATTTATGAAAAAAAAAATTGGTCCACCTCGCCCCGGATCAAAAAGTTCTCACGGTTCTTACAACTCGATGTGGTTCTCATTTTAGCGGTCACTTATATATATATATATAGAAATGCGATCAAAAGAAAACGATTTGAAGTGTGAGAATAGTGAGAACGATTTTCAGCCATAGGATCTTTGTGATTTGTGGCTAAGACGATGCGGTGGCATTTATGTAAATAATGGGAACCTTATAACTATCAGGAGGGGTAAAATTGGAAAATCCAAACAAGGGTGCACATGCTAATCACATGTCATTTTCTCCCATCATATTTAAACGACAATAACTTTTTTATATATGATTATTTTTCTAAAAAAATTACACCATAAAACTTAGCGTTTTTTTTATCTTTCCAACGAGTATACTATTGATATACTTTTCGAAAAAAAATGAACTGGGTTTTTATGGCGTTTTTCTGAACCGAGTGTTTTATGGCGTTTTAGACTATGTATTTTCATGGCGTTTTTCTGAACTATTTGTTTTTATGCCGTTTTAACTAGGTATTTTCATGGAGTTTTTTTGAACTGAGTGTTTTATGGCGTTTTTCAACTGAGTTTTTCATGACGTTTTTCTGAACTGGGTGTTTTATGGCGTTTTTCTGAATTGGGTGTTTTTATGGCGTTTTATTTAAACACCCAGTTCATGTGAGTGGGTTTTTTTGACAATATCACCCCTTAGTGTAATTTAGCATCAATGTCACATGTCAACACCAAAATCGTTCTCACACTTTTCACCGTTTTCCCTAAATTCTGACCATATATATATATATAGGATTAGGATTAAGAGTGAACAACTTCTTGAGTGTGAACTGAGTGAACTAATCTTGGCCATTGGTCATTTTTTAGATTAAAAGAGCAAGATTGACATTAGTCAACTATGTTTAATTAAAATCCCTTAATTTTCTCATCTCTTAACTCTCTCTCTCTCTCTCATTTTTAATTATTACTCAATCATTTCTTTATCCATAGATTTTCTTTTAGTTTTAATTTGAATATTGTTTTTCTTTTATTATCCGTATATGACTACATTGTTTTTAACTTTTTATAATTTTCAATAAATATTAAAAAAAATTCTCTGAGAAATTGTAATTATTTTTGGGGCATTAACTTTTTTTTTTAATATGTGATGAAGTTATTTATTTTTGCATACATGTGATATGTTTCGTTTTCATTAATTTCAATTTTTTATGAATCTACTAGTGTGCATGCATAATTGATGCGTGTGAAGTGTTATATATATTAGGTGTATATTTAAGCTCTTTAACACTTTTTAGCCAAGTTTTAAATTTATAAAACACGATATTTACTAACACTAAACACACATATGGGCAAGTGCACCCATCGTGAGCGTAGTATAGTGTTGGTAAGATACCGAGGTCGTCCAAGGACACAAGAGCTTTTAGTACTGGTTTATCCTCAACGTCTAATCAAATCAAAAAGTTAGAAAAATGTTTTAAACTAAGAAAATAAAAACTAACTAAAATGCTGAAAAATAAAAATAAAATAAAAACAGATAGACAAGATGAATCACTTGGTTCCGACTCGTGTATAGTGTAACCTTTGATTATTTCCGCACTTTTGCACTTGTTTAAGAGATTATCTTAGTTATTGTAGTAGGCCCCTCTTTTGAAGGTGACGTTACCCTCAACCCAGTAGTTTGAGTCAGCAAGGATACAATCCTAAAGGGTCGGATTATTGAAAGATAATCAATTAAGTTATTAATGCAAATTATGATAGGCCCCTCTTTTGGAGGTGACGTTACCCTCAACTAAGTAGTCTGAGTCA